>OLKM01001869.1:17500-57500 GCA_900291075.1 Melanogrammus aeglefinus
TGTTACAGTAATGCTGGGGAGGGTTACCGATAGCAACACAAAACAGGGTTGGTTGGTGATGGTCAACACAAAACTGGTAAACGGTACTGTAAGTCGTATTTATAAGGGCAGGTCTATTTTCTAAAATCGATTTTTCTGTTTCTTTCCGGCTTGCAGATAGATAATGAACAGAATGGATCACTGAAAAAAAATTTGTTTGCGACACATGGTATCTGATCTTGAAGATTCTAGTTACACAAATTCTAGTTGATTCTAGTTATTGTAGTTACACAAAGCTGAAATAAATATATTTGTCTTATTTATTATTAATATAATGTGTATGTAATATTACATAATGTATTTCAAGTCATTAAAGAAACGTGACTTTAATACATCTAGTGATTTAACCATTTATTTAAAATCCTTGTTTTGAATCTTTAGAATCTAGCTTGTGAGAACTTGTGCGAGAACAGATAGTTACACCCGAGGACCACAAGAGGGGGCTGATCTCCAGTCACCCTCCAGCAACCACAGCGTGTTCCAGCCAAGCAAGATCAATCAGGAGGACACGTACATATAGGCTGTTGTGTTAGAAATACGACAGCAATTTAATCCGCAGTTAGATGTGGGAATATTTTAGATATTTTACAGTTCGCTCTTAGACCGAACTGTACAAACAAACTCACTGTGCATACTCACATCTTCTAGCCGACTTTGTGTGAAAGCTTGCAGCCTGACCACAACCAAGTACACACACACACACACACACACACACACACACACACACACACACACACACACACACACACACACACACACACACACACACACACACACACACACACACACACACACACACACACACACACACACAACTGTACTTACACACAACCGTACACACATAGACATACACACCACGTTATTTTTCCATCATCTTCAACCCCTTTTCTCTTCGTCTGTTCAGCTGTCTGGTGTGTGTGTGTGTGTGTGTGTGTGTGTGTGTGTGTGTGTGTGTGTGTGTGTGTGTGTGTGTGTGTGTGTGTGTGTGTGTGTGTGTGTGTGTGTGTGTGTGTGTGTGTGTGTGTGTGTGTGTGTGTGTGTATGTTGTGTGAGTGTGTGCATCTGTGTCTGTGCATGTGTGTTTCATCTAATACCCTCTAATGAGACTCATTTCATTGTCAGAGACCTAATGAGTGTAATTAATTAATCCTTGCGGGGCTGCGGCTGGGCCTGTCCTTCCAGTGGGCCCTAGGATAATATATATCTGTTATGCTTGGGGATTATAAGTGATATAGCTCACACCAAGGGCCTTTTCGTCTTTTTAAAACTTATTTTTGTATATATCTTTACACGCACGCACACACACACACACACACACACACACACACACACACACACACACACACACACACACACACACACACACACACACACACACACACACACACACACACACACACACTCTCTCACCTTCATCAGTTGTGCATCGTCATCTCATGTTTTCGGTTGTATAGCTTCCATGTGGATAATACATTTGCAAAAACTGCATTATTCTTCAGCTGCTTCATTTTTGCGTGCGTGTGGTAATCATCATCATCATCGTCATCGTCATCATCATCATCATCATCATCATCATCATTATTCATCATCATCATCATCATCATCATCGTCATCATCGTTGTGGAAGGCAGACATTAACCCAGAGCATGTCACCGATAGCTTGTAAGAGTTGGCAAGGGGAGGGAGGGCTTGAGTGACAACACATACAAAGCAGCTCAACGCGCTTATTCTCTCAGCAGCACCAGCAGTCACCCATACAGAGCTCCAGGCAGCCCAGTGAGACGATGGCAACGACGAGTCACACACCGCTTCCCCTGCTTCTCTGTTTATTTTTGGGCAATCAAGGCGACCGGGTTCCCCCCTCGGCAGCTCCACCGCGGGCCCACGCCTTCCACAAACATCTGATGGAACCTCGTGTGGCCGTTGCTTGTTTAGGTGACCGGTTCATTAAAAACCGGTTTGGTACGGCAGACAGTGGGAGAGATGTTGGTGTGGTTGTTATTTGTCACCTGGTTACACGTGTAAATGTTTGTGAAGAAGAGCTATAACTCCACCTCTCTTCTCTCTTTTGGGACGTCAGATCGTCATCTAACTCTCCTCACTCCTCTGTCGCTCTTTCTTTTTCAATTGGGCCCTTTTATTTATTTATGTTATTTTTTTTTTTTCTGGTTGCTGGCTTTTCCAGCAACCAGAAGGTGGACGGTTCCATCCCTGGCTCCTAGCTTAGTGTCGAGGTTTCCCTGAGCAAGAAGAAAAACCCCCCACTGCTCCCAACCAGCCGGCTGCTGCCTTGCATAATGGACACGGCCGTCGGTGTATGGATGTCTGAATGAGTGAGTGTGTGAATGGGTGAATTCAAATTAAGTCCACTCCTGCTAAAATTGATAAGAGATTCAGTCAATGAATCAATGTTTCTCTTAAAGTGAAGGTGTGTGGTCTTTAAGGCCACACACCGTCTTCAGCAAAACTGTCTTGTCTTCAATCCAGAGTGTTTTTTGGTGTAACTAATTCACAAGTCAAACATCTCTGACAGCCCGAAACTCAGGGTTTCTTCTTTCTTTTGGATGAATTTTGGAAGAGCGGCAGAAATCCAAGAGACCCTTCAGTAACGTGTTCGTTTCTGATCTCCCTCTCTCACAATCGGACTGCTTTCCTCCCTGCGTCTCCTCAGGAAGCTTGGAGAATTAGGAACAAAAGAAAGGAACGCTGGTTCCAAGGCCCTGTTGTCACTACGGACGCTGATTTACAGTTAGGAACGGCAATGAAAAGTCTGCCATTCTCCATTCTCAAAGAATCGTTTTAATTTGTTGTTTTTTAAACTTATTTTCTCTGCGTCTCCTTCTCTCTCAGGTTACTTTGCCATGTCTCAGAGCTCAGAGCAGTTGCCTGAGAAAAACTATTTTCTTCTGCCTCTCTCTCTCTCTCTCTCTCTCTCTCTCTCTCTCTCTCTCTCTCTCTCTCTCTCTCTCTCTCTCTCCTCTCTCTCTCTCTCTCTCTCTCTCTCTCTCTCTCTCTCTCTCTCTCTCTCTCTCTCTCTCTCTCTCTCTCCCCCCTCTTTCTCCCTCACTCAGGCTCCTTCTCTCTCTCACACTCTCTTTCTCTTTTCCTGGCCCTTTCTTCCAAGGACTGACAGCTAGCGGGAGTAGGGCAAGGTAGCATGGACACTAGCGGTTTCGGCGTGGCGGCGTGCACCAGCCATGTTTGATTGGCGCCTGGCTCCCGGGCTGTGGCTCCAGCGTGAGTCAGCGAGACTGGGCACGCACACACACACACGCACGCACGCACGCGCGCGCGCGCACAGACACACACACATACACACACACACACACACACACACACACACACACACACACACACACACACACACACACACACACACACACACACACACACACACACACACACACACACAAGCATGTAGTACAGACACAGACGTGCACACACGCATACACACACACACACATTCAAGGACGTACGGACACATAAACTAGCAGGCATACACAGACGTTCACACACATACATGCACGCACATGCACATGCACTCAGAGCTAAGACATAACAAACACACACAGGCATGCACACACAGACAAACAACACACGTGTGTGCATTGGTCGCGCAAGGCTAAATGCACTCAGACCCAAACTAGCAAGGTCGTTATGGCAACCGGCAAAAGAATGGCGCGCTGTGTTTTGCTTCCTGAAGGTTTTTTTGTCCGAGTTTAAGTTGATAGTTTTGGAAACGCTCATGCATTCAACAGTCTGAGGAGATGGAAAAGGACCCAGTAGGTACCAACCTGACCTTTAGCGCTGGGTACACACTCGGCTGGATCTCCTAAACAGCCATGTTTCCTGTTGTTGTAACCAGTGATTCCACATGAAATCACCAGGAGCATGTGTTTTTGCATAGCAGTGGTGCCCCCCCCCCCCCCCCCCCCCCTGCTCCTGCGACCAGGGGACCCAGCCCAGCCCTGTCGCTGCGATGACACCCCCTCAACAAGATGCAATGACATGGCTTTTTTAGAGTGCATCAATACCAAGTGAAAAGAGATTAGATCAAAACATTCATATCATGGAGACTATGCATGCCATTTCATTCATATATTAACTTCTGCGACTGCTTTCATCCTTCCTATCCCATATATTTCTATATGTAGCATATATATATATATATATATATATATATATATATATATATATATATATATATATATATATATATATATATATGCAGCTGGCTAGTGTGAATGAACCTGGCTAGTGAGTGAATGAACCTGGCTAATTAGTGTGATTGAACCTGGCTAGTGAGTGTTCATGAACCTGGCTAATTAGTGTGATTGAACCTGGCTAGTGAGTGTTCATGAACCTGGCTAGAAAGTGAACAGAATGTGCCTCCAGCCAGAGTTAGCTGGGCCTACACATACCGCAACCCTTCGTGGCCCATCAATTATTAAACGTTCAACCCTGGCCGTGGACTGACAGAAAGGAGAGACATCAGTGGAGGAGGAGGAGGAGGAGGAGGAGGAGAGGGGATGAGGAGGAGAGGAGAGGCACGTAGACCAGTTTTTCCCCTGCGTCATTTACCGTGCCTCGTCAGCGCAAAACACAAACATGACGGGCTGCAGGTCGCGGCGTTTACGGCTCTACATGGCGCCACGGGGAGTTTCATCCCAACATAAACAGGAGCAAGGCTGGAACAAGTGGGACACTTTTTTTAAGCGACACACACACGCACACGCACACACACACACACACACATACAGGGAGACAGACATAGACGCTCGCCTTGGCACCATTGCAAAAAACATAAGGTCACATCATATTTTTTCTCACGTGTAAATAAATAAGTAAATAAACAGACCATTACCATGGTAAGAATTTGCTCATCTGCACTGGAGCCTGCAGCAGAGCGGGAATAAGAGGGAATATCGCTGAGCCATTGTCAGTTGGAGAAGAGCAGAGAAACGGGAAAAAAAGCCACTGGGAACCACACTCATCTGGTTTGATTGGACGGCGTTGGAATCAGACAAGAAAACAGCAAAGAATTGTATTCGCAGGTGAATAAAACCTAATGAGGGGCAAGAGATGCTCGTGGTTAGGGTATTTGACTGCCAGAAAAATATGTCTAGGTTTCACCGGTGACTGCAGTCTATCTGTAGGAAGAAGCCCGAACCAGCCACCTTCTCCTCATTGTTCATAAATAGGCTGGTTAGTTCGGGGTTAAGCAGGATTCATTTATCGGCCATCAACGACCAGGATCCACATCAAAACGCATACAAACATGCAAGGTGGAGCGACTGTATGCCAATTATAGAAGTAGTTTTGTGTAAACGTATACTGATGCCATACATTGTACAAGGAGAATAAAATGGAAACTCAAATGTAAACCGCAATCTCTAGTTTCTTCTTTTGTTGCATGTTTGGCTTCCTCACACACACACACCAAACATGCCCAGTGTCAGTCTCCTTTTATCTTGTTATCCTCAAAATGGACAAGGCACTTTTACAAAGTATAACACTGTTTTCTATAACCAAACAGGGAACCAAACAGGGAGAGGGTTGACTGCCCCCTAATGACTCTATTATGTTTCTTCCATCCGTCCATTTCACTTTTTCCCCTCATTCGCGGAGATGATTGTTATTGGCTGCACTAAATCATTCTTGTGTCGGTGGTTTTTGTATTGTTTGGACAGTGTCAGAAATCCGGGGGCTGCATTTGAATGGAAACTGTAGATGGGTTGAAATGAGGGTGAAATTAAGCAACTACCAGAAAACGTTACATCCATATTTCACATCAAGGTATGCTGGACTATATTGGCTCAGACTACGATGCTGAGGAACATTTAGAGTGGGCAGTCATAGCAACACCTCACTTTTTTCTCTGGTTCATAATCTAAATTGATTGTTATCCAATTGATTGCTATTTGATAACTGCAAACAGCTGCAGTTTTGGCAATTTTTATACGTATCACCTTACTTGCACACCTCTTGATAGAAAAAGGTGCGATTTTAAGTGTGTGCGGGTGTCGACGTGCACACATACGCACACGCTTCTCTGTGCCCTGACGCACAAATGGAAGCGTTTACATTTTATCGCCTGCCTACTTTAAGGCCGTGGTAATTTCAGTGGCTCAAAGAAAACAACTGACCAATTGCCGATGATTGCTCTGGATGGCAGCCATGTTGGATGTGGGGTCGAAGGTCGACGCTGGTTGGCTGCGAGCCAGCTGTGCGCGTGAGTCAACAGAGCTTGGGTTTCAATGCAGATGGGTCAACAGTCCATTGTTAAAACGGCAGGGAGTACAACTGCAAACGCTGTCCATCCATGCGTCCAATCCGCTGAGCCCAAGCATCCATCACATGTTTTGTGAGACATATTTTTGTGTGGCCAAAACTCTTTTTGGTTCCTGATGGCGAGCTGCGGAAGGCTTGTCCAAAATGTCTCATCCGTTGATTTGGCTGACCGTTGATAGAGAACATACTTTAAAGAAGACCTCTGTCCAACTTCACCCATAAAAAACGGACATTGAGTGTTTTGGCTAAAATGCTATGGCTAAGGCTACAACTGAATGAACAAAACTAAAACTGAGGACATGACAAGATGATGAGCTGATGAAATCATGTACGGAAAAACACAAATCAAAGGAAAACCCATGGGTTGAGGCAACCAGGACGCCCTGGAAAAGAGGGCAGCAGCAGCCCTTGCTTTCATTTCTCCACAGCCTTTGAGAAAAGCTGGGCACCTCTGACCAGACCATGTTCTCTGTACCCTTTTCCCACCACACTGTAAGCAATGCACTGTAATTAAGAGTTTCCATGCAGGATCTGAGTGTGAAGATGGTGCATTGGTAGTATGCATTAGACCTATACTTTTGGCTTAGGCAAGGAGGGGGTGTCAAAACGAAGCGCTTCTAAATTTGACATAAGTTTATCAAAAACTCAACATGTGTATGAAATAATACATGAAATCTAGGAAATTGCAGCTGTGATCGTCACGATGGACTGGGTGGTTTTGAGCACTTCACTCAAAGCAGCAAAAGGAACTGGAAATTCCTTCCATCTTCATGATAGGCCCGTCAGTCAACGTCTGACCACAGAGGCTATTGGGGCATGGCGCCCACAGTAAGTTACAGAACGTAATCAGCGCTTTGATTTCTGTTCCCCTGCCATGTGTGTGTGTGTGTGTAATCACAGACCGCAGCACCGCAATGGCGGTCGCGTCTCCATCTCCTCGACTGACGGCGCTGTGACAGCTAAATACCAAGGTCCCTGTCGGTCCACTTAGCCCCTTCTGATTGGCTAGGCACTGTGTGTGTGTTTTTTTTAGAGCGGCTTAATACCACAGCATGTGAGGAGTGGTGGAAGTGGGCCCTACTGCGCTCCCTTGTCTTGTGGGCTAGCAGGCGGGCAGCTGGCGTCTTGCTACAAACAAACATGGCCGACAAACGTGTGTCAACTCAAGCGTAGCGGTTTAGTGGTGGGTTAAGAGTTATGAAGTGAATGTTTTACATGTGCTGGGAAACACTAACGATTATCAAACGATACGTTTTTAGATGCTTAATGTCGAGGCTGTCATTATCAACCCTACTTTTTAAGATTATTAGGCATCAAAACAAAGAGGTATATCCAGTCCTTATCCTCCAGTTTGTTTCTGTGTCATACGAATACCAATGTCTTGATATAGTAATATGTAGTATAAGTGTTAATGCTTGAAACCGATTTTGGTCTCTGGCTGTTAGTCAAATCCAGCTGTAAGTTTTATATCTCACAGATTTCCAAATATTCAAGACATTTTAAAGTGCACAGTGTTGAAGTGTGCAAATTTAGGACCCAGCCTTCCCATCTACTCGATGACAGCCGCCTCTTGCCAACCCCACAAACCTTTTTTACAACATTCTCTTGTCAGATTTGATTTGACCAGACAACGAAAACATTCTAGAACAGTTTGCTTTGCTTCACCGCTAAACCCAGTGTGTGCTTCATTGTGTGCTTGATTGTCCAAATGCATTTTCACATTGAGGTTATATTAACAGTTATATTCTCGTCACAGTACAGTGCGTAACATCCACTGATAATGTTGAAATATTATTCAGCAGACACCTTTTATCCAAAGCCGTCTCCAGTACGTTTTGATGCGTGTCAATAATGTGCAAGTAGGGTTAGGACATCTGGAAGGGTACGGAAATCTTCTAATGTTTCAACATCTTCTAACGTGAGGAGTTTTTCTAGAAAAAGGACAATTTCTAATCTTCAACCTTGAGGAGGTCTTGGGGGGTCAGGACATCTTCGAACGTGAGGAGATCGGCATTAGGAGCTCTTGTAGCATAAGGCCATCTTGTAGGATACAAACATCTTCTAGCTTTAGGACATCTGCTGGGTTTAATGCATCTTGGAGGGTAGGACAACTTGTAGTGACAGGATTCATGTAGCGTTAGGACTTCTTGTAGGCTTAGGATATCTTGTAGGCTTAGGATATCTTGTAGGCTTAGGACATCTTGCTCTTGTGGATTATTGCAGGTAGGCTTTGCGGCAAACATTGGGGATTTAACTCTGCTATACTGCTTCCTATAGGTTTCCCTCCACCCGCTCGGTTTGGTCGCCGGGGGCCAAGACCAGGGCCAGGCTAGTCCTCAAACCGTTGGCACTAACGGCTCCTAGGTCTGCTTGGCTGGAGCTGTGCGTCAGGCGCAGTCTGTCTCACTCTGTCTCAGTCAGGGGCTCCCCTGGTGTAGAAAGAGGGAGGCTAAAAAAGAGCACTCCACCCAAAATGCCTTCCCTCCCTGCTCAAACAAGTGAATAATGTTATGTCTCAGAGAGAGAGAGAGAGAGAGAGAGAGAGAGAGAGAGAGAGAGAGAGAGAGAGAGAGAGAGAGAGAGAGAGAGAGAGAGAGAGAGAGAGAGAGAGAGAGAGAGAGAGAGAGAGAGAGAGAGAGAGAGAGAGAGAGAGAGAGAGAGAGAGAGAGAGAGAGAGAGGGACAGAGAGAGAGAGAGGGACAGAGCGAGAGAGTGGGACAGAGAGACAGAGCGAGAGAGGGTTGGGCGAGTGAAATGAAAACAGTGAGTGCAGATTCGGTTACTCCCGTGCTACTCGCGGTGCCCACTGACCCGGGCTGTGCCACAGTCTTCGGAGGCTGTCGACGCCGGTTAGATCCGGTGGTTAGTCACGGGGGACTGAGTCACCCCCCCCCCCCCCACCCGCCCCCTTCTCCTCCAACGTCGACAAGGAAACCTCGCAAAGGGGCTTGACCAGTAGGCCCATTGTCGGTGTTTCTCGTCTGGCGTCGGTGCCTCCACCCCGCTGGCCATAAAAATGGGCTTTGCAAAGTCACGTCTCACTGGGCGAGCATGTAATCCGAACTCTCAATTTTTGAAGCCGTCCACTTTGCTCACGCGGTCTGGGAAGATGTTTGACATGAATTAGGCACACCAGACCTGCTTCAACTGAGTCATGACTTATTAGTAACGTGCGGTGACTCATATCTCTGGGTTAGTAGCTAAGGGAAACCAGTATAGACACAAGCGCTGTTTCCAGGGTTCTGCCGTGTAAAGAAAAGACTTTAAAGGGTCTGAGGTATTCTCGGAAAGAAAGAAGGAGCACGGCGGTTTTGGGTTTGCGGGTTGATTTCTGATGGTTAAGCTCAGGGTTTGGTGATTTGTGTTAAGTTTTATTTGGATTTCATTTGGCAGATTCGATCATCTCTACATCGTCATGTAATTTTGCAACACAATTCATGATCATCTATTCCGTCAATGTTAAAATCAACATCTAACTGCCAGAAAGGTGGGGTTTTGTCAACCTAATATTTTGGTTATAGAGATCAAAGTCCATAATAATCCCCAACATCCACTTCCAGTACTTTACACTGAGCATCATAAAATAAGTTAATCCGTCCAATTATTATATCTTCCTTGAATCATTTCAATTCCATTAAAGTGGCCTATTTCGAGAGGCAACTCAGCTGTTTGTATGCATGTAACGTAAACTCTGCGCTGGAGAACTCCAAGCAGTTCCCGTCATCTAGAGGAACGGGGAAACCAGGCTCCAGAGAACCAGAGCAGGGGGCACCCCTCACTCCCTGTTAAACCCATCAGGGAGGGGTGAAGGTGGGGCCAGGATTCACATCATTCCTCCAGTGGAGATGGGAACCAGGTTGTACTCTCTCTATGAGGTTCTCCTTAGCTGTGGAACGTGCTGCTGCTTCTCCTCACACCTTCCCACCTCCGTCAACGAAAACAGATCTCAGATGATGTCACATAGAGAAAGGGTTTGCACAGGGGTGTGTGTGTGTGTGTGTGTGTGTGTGTGTGTGTGTGTGTGTGTGTGTGTGTGTGTGTGTGTGTGTGTGTGTGTGTGTGTGTGTGTGTGTGTGTGTGTGTGTGTGTGTGTGTGTGTGTGTGTGTGTGTGTGTGTGTGTGTGAGTTTGGGGGGAAGGGGGTACAGAAGATAATGAAAGATGGAAAGATGAAATTACTGTATAGGTCTGTTTCATATTTAGAATATGCTTTGTAGAAACGTCCCCTGTGTGTGTGTGTTCTTTCCAATCCACCGACTCACAATTCCTCTTTATCCTTCACCACAGTGTGTGTGTGTGTGTGTGTGTGTGTGTGTGTGTGTGTGTGTGTGTGTGTGTGTGTGTGTGTGTGTGTGTGTGTGTGTGTGTGTGTGTGTGTGTGTGTGTGTGTGTGTGTGTGTGTGTGTGTGTGTGTGTGTGTGTGTGTGTGTGTGTGTGTGTGTGTGTGTGTGTGTGTGTGTGTGTGTGTAAGGAGCGAGATAGAGCCAGAAAGAGATAGAGAGGGGGGATAGAGAGATATAGAGAGGGAGAGATCGAGAGGAAGCAATAGAGGAGAAATTCAGCACAAGAGAGGCAGAAAGAGAAAAGGCCGATCCGACGAGGAAGAGCAGGGGGGCTTAGGGGAAGAGAGCGAGGGAGTTCGGAGGGAGAGAACATGAGAGACGGGAGGGAAAGACAACCGCTGTGACTCTGATGTCCTGCCCGGGAGCCACGGGGGCCGCTCTGTACCTGTTAAGCGCCATCAAGCAGCAGCTGTTCGAGGCATCAGGAGAGCAGAGGAGCTGGTCATCAAGGTCTGGGGGGTCTGGGGGGTCTGTTCGTCCAGACCCAGAGCTACAGAAGCCCACCTGACTCCCACTCCGTTCACACAGACCTGTTTAGGAGGAATCCATCAGTGTTCCTCTCAGAGCCCACACACTCTTTCATCTCCCCATGTTGTTCTTCCTATCAATCTTCCTCTTCTTTCCCAGCTTAGTTTGGCCCTCCAGCTCAGCCAGAGCTTCAGGTGGATGATCGACCCTTTGGGCTTTGTTGTTCAGTATCGCCACCTCTCTCTCTTTTTTTTTTGTATCCCCTTAAACATCTGCACAGCTGCAGGGTGTGCAGGCAGACTGCGGACATGTGTTCAAACCAGGAACCTCACGACTGGGACGGGACCACACTATAGCCTTCGGTTCTCACCTTCTCTCTGTCTTATGTAAAACCACATTTCCCCTTCCCATTTGCCTTGCCCCTCATTCTGTCGTTCTCTTGCAGGAGGTGGTGGGTGTGGGGTGGGCGAGCGGTTGGTGTGAGTGGAGGCTAATGCGTCTACCATGGTGAGCCCTGGCTGTGGTCGTCTGGCTGCTAGCGGCGGCTGTTTCATGGCTGGTGTTTAGTGCAGTCGGGGGACACCAGGACAGGTTCAGCTAAACGCTGTATTTGTCATGCTGACAAATGAACCAAGGGAGAGGGATGAAGAGGGCAGAGAGGGGGAAGTGAAACGAGAGAGAGATGGATGGAGAAGAGAGAGAGAGGGGGGGGAGAGAGAGAGAGAGAAACGAGAGAGAGATAGAGAGAGAGAGAGAGAGAGAGAGAGAGAGGAGAAGAGAGAGAGAGAGAGAGAGAGAGAGAGAGAGAGAGAGAGAGAGAGAGAGAGAGAGAGAGAGAGAGAGAGAGAGAGAGAGAGAGAGATTGCTTATTAATAAGCAATTAATAAGCATTTATAACTATTACCTTATCACCATATTATTAATAAATTGTTGCTTATGCCTAAAATGTATATTTTTCATTTCAGTACACAAGAATATTACTCAACCAATGTTATGGAATAAATTAACATTTAGTTGACCTATATGGCTGCAAAAAAGATACAAAATAATTTCTGGGGCCATGGCCCATTGCTAAGACGAGACATTTTGCCAATGATTTGTTGAATTTCTTCCATAACTGGAACATCTATCCCTGCAGTGAAAAAAGTATTTTATCACTTTCTTCGTCATTTTTTTACACTCTCTGTCCATAGCAAACGGCTTCCCGGAGGAGATGTTTAGCAGTATTTATTGTGGAGGCCTGCTGTGTCCCAAGGTTTTCCCCTCTACCATATGCTTCCTGTAGTCTCCTTCCAGCCTGCTTACGTCTCATATGCAGCTGTGCCAGAAACAAAGCGATAGTGGAACAGTGTTTTCATCTGTAATCATATATAACGCTTAAATATAACGCTTATTTGCCTAAACATTTTAATCAAGTGGCACAAGTCAGGCCATGATTTTCCAAGAGAAGAAACATTCAGACGTATGTCTTATTGTGGAACAAAACTTAAACTCATTCATCTCTTCTTAGAATAGAGCTTGAAAATAATCAACAACTGTCAATCACTATCACTAACCCATACTACATACTTCCAGCAATCTTGCATTATCTTATTAAAAAAAAGGGCTTTGTTGCCTCTTGCCCAGGTAGAGGGGGCATGTGGCCCCCTGGTTGGTGTTTTTTAATTGGATATTCAAGCTTGAAGCTAGGGGTTGAGGTAATCTCGTGGCCTATCCACTCTTACGGCCTCCAGACTTTCTGGTGACAAGAGGAGAACGCTAGCGGTGAATGTCTTTCATTTGCTGAATTTCAGTTTCTTTTTTTTACAGGATCTCAATGAATCAACCTGCGACTTGACACAACACACACACACACACACACACACACACACACACACACACACACACACACACACACACACACACACACACACACACACACACACACACACACACACACACACACACACACACACACACACACACACACACACATTGCGTCTGTTCACGAGACACACTACTGTGGTTTCGTGTTGCATAGCACCCAATAAAACTACCATTGGGGGTTGTCGGTTGCCACCACCAAGAAATCCATCCACCACTTTCAGTCAATAATACAGAACCCTGTGGCCAGAATCACCGCAGCTACAGTAGTGTGTGTGTGTGTGTGTGTGTGTGTGTGTGTGTGTGTGTGTGTGTGTGTGTGTGTGTGTGTGTGTGTGTGTGTGTGTGTGTGTGTGTGTGTGTGTGTGTGTGTGTGTGTGTGTGTGTGTGTGTGTGTGTGTGTGTGTGTTGAATATTTTAATTCACAGATTTCTCAATTGTTTTGGCAATGGCCGAGGGGATCGCATTGCGCTGTTTGTCAAAACGATTCCTCGAGATTCTGTTATTATTCCCTTTTTTTCTCCTTGTTATTCTTCTGTTTGACCTAGCTCGGCCCTCCTTTTAACAATACAACCCAATACTCCTGGAGGGAAGGACAGAGATTACCTCTACTTCATGATCTACACTCTGCTAGGCTATTACGTTTTTTTTGTTGCACAAACCCCATGAAGATGTCAGACTGAGACGTAAAACGGTCCTGACGTTCTGATACCAAACAGACAAGCACTCCATGCCATAAAATACGAGTACAGTGTTGAAATGAGGATGTAGATTTGTAGACGACATGAGTTAAAAGACACACCGAGGTGTAGCGCGCTATGGACATATATTGCTGGAACCCAATACACTAGGGCCCTGACTGCCAGTCGAGACGTTACGGGTTCAGGCTAGGTATGTCAATGATTAATCATAAAAAATGTGTTAACTGACAATGTAGGTTTTATGTACCATTTCTTAAAAAATGGGTTTGCTTAGGTTTGGTCTGCCTTGTTAGTCTACAAATGGCAGTAATTGCACCCCATTTTACATTGTTTTGTTTGGCGACGCCATTTTGGAATAAGGAATAGCGGACAAGAAGGGTCGCGTCGAGTGAGCGCCTTATTGTTTTATTAGTTCATTAATTTGTTTGTGCCTCATGAATTAACGTTTCACATAACCCTAACCCTAACCACCTAATGACAAAATAGTAAATATAATTAAATGCCAGCTGTATAATCCAGCAGAAGGCTTCAGAGAAGAAAGTGCCGAAAGGAATCGCTGGCCCTTTTGATGGAAGAGTTGTTAAAAAATTGACATGAGCAGAACTACTAGGGAGACGGTAATGTGTAAAATAGATCAAACGCTTGATTTCTGTTAAGAAATTTGCATCAGTTTGCCGTCGGTTTCTCTCCCCTAACATAACCCAACGCTGTGTAAATGCATCTCATATGAGCTTCCTTCTGTGTTGATTTAACCGTACACGCTTTGGAAGCGATACGGGGGGGGGATACGCGAGGTGTATAAAAGAAAGCAAAAAAGAGATAGCGTTAAGCTATTTCATCTGTTTCAGCCCAGATCAGCATGCACAATAAGACACGAATACATCCACCAATATTGTTATTGGCACGCATGTGATCTGGAAATCTAAAAGTGCAACTGACTTCATGCATTTGTTTGAGTCGACGAAGCGCTATGCAAATACACGGCCCGCACCAAGACCCCAGCCTGTATAGTCTTTGAACCCCCCCCCCCCCTTCCCGCCCCCGATAACAAAATGAAATCTGCATTTTTTTCTTTCCATGCAGTTTACCCACAGAACACTCCACTAACCGAAGCATGTTATGAGCTAGGGGTGAGGTCCTTTTTATATTTTTATTATATTTCACAGTTGCGTGAAATTAAATCTATGGGAATATGCACACATCTGTCCCTGAATTATTAAGCAAATATTGTGAAATCAAACGGGTTTGGTGCTGTCAAACACGATGTGTCAAACAGAGGTTATTGGCTGGAGATGAGGGGTTACGCAGTCAGGAACGGAGGGGAGTGTACATGACATGGGTTATCGGACACGGTCTCTTCGAACCACTTAGAACTCATAACAGCACAACATCGGCGTAGAAATCTGTGATTTATTTCGATTAGATCAGCTATGTGTTTTTATCATCCTACAGAGATTATTTGAGTTAGAATTGTGAAACTCCCTTAAATGAACCTAACATGGGCTTAAGAAGTAAGTGTTCTTGTTTCAGTCAACCTTTCCCCATGTCCTGTGCTGCTGGATGACATTTCGCTAATCAAAAGTCAAAAGAGTAATAATTAAAATACAATGTCTGAACTCCCATTAACAACATGCCCTCCCCAAACCTCCCAAACCACCCTCTGCTGGCAGGCATCCCCGGTATCACCGTACAGGCAGGGAGAGAGCGAGAAGATGGGTAAGCTGGGGGACGGGGGTGAGGCCTGTCGTACATCAATAAACGGTGTGTGCTTTGGATTAGCCAAAGCACACAGCGGAGGCCTGCCAAGACGTGAACCCCCACGCTGCTACCGAGTGAGAAGAAGCACTCCAGTAGAGTCGGGGTGCAGGAGGAGGAGGGAGTGAGGAGCAACTGGAAAGAGTTTAAAGATGGGGAGTTTGGATCTGCCATTGTGTCTGTGGTAGGTCTAACAAGACCTCATGTTAATTCTAAAGTGTTGTGAAGGGGTGTGAGTCAATCCATTGATGAAATGAAGTGAGTTAGCGTGTTTCTATTTCTCTGTACTTGATCATACATATCTTCACTCCAGTTCCTCATATGTGTATATTTGATTATTTTTTTCATCACTTCTTGTGTGTATGTATATACATGATTCATTCTTTTTGATCACTTATTGTCAGCTATACACTTTAATACTCTCATTGTACCACACGATACTTTATCAAAATCACTTACAAACTCTTGTTTAACATTGCTGATGAATGAACGTTGCTACCGACCACTAAAAGCAAATAACCTAATTATCCTGATATTATCCCCGATATTACCCACATATTATTATGTGGATATTACTTGCATAAAGAACCCATGTCTCTCCTAGCCTAAATGAAGCGACCTTTAACCCCGGGCAATCAACAAACACAAAAGCCACTTTCAGAGAGGGGGAGATGGGCGTTGGACCGTCGGAGGCCTCCCATTACCTACTTGTGACGATTTCCCTCCATGTTTGGAATAGATACGTTCCGAACACAAAACACACACACACACACACACACACACACACACACACACACACACACACACACACACACACACACACACACACACACACACACACACACACACACACACACACACACACACACACACACACACACACACACACACACACACACACACACAAACAGACACACAGACTCACACATTGATGACTGGCTCACCGCTAGTTCTCAAGGAGGTCAGATTGGCCATGCAACCCCACACATTGGAGTTGTTCTGTGGATGAGTACACGGCAGAGCTTGGCTTCGTGTAAGCACAAACGACCACACGTGTTTATTTTACACCGGGACTCACTGAAGCTACCTACACTGCTTTCGCTGTTCGCCCCCCCCAAACGATTTAACACTAGGAAAAATGTTTTGGTGAACACCAAATATTTGTCCATGGGGCTATACCTACCTCGGTGCTCTGCAAATATGCAGTGATTAATATCGCAGACCAGGTTACCTATTAAAAATATAGCAGACATTCTTAATGACTCGAGACCTATTCAAGGTCATTGTGCGCAGAGGAATGTTGGAAATGAATCCTCAAATCCTACCATGATTTGACTTCTTCACTACACAAGGAGAAAATTTACGCATTCACATTTACATTTACATTTGTGTGATTTACAAGTACATTTTTTCAGAGGAAAGAGTAACAATATATTGCTGTCGGTGCAATAAAGATCTTTATAGAAACAGGTGCGAAGCATTACCAATTGAAGTCTTAACCCATTCCCTGTATACAAGGGATAAGATAGCTGGGATAAGATCATACACAATGCTAATGACTATCATTTAAGTACCAGCAATCCCCAAGATAGAGCAGGCACATTTCATCTTTCAAAATGTTCTGTTGGATGTCAATTGCTTATTGTATATTTACTATATGGCATATTAAGAAAGGAAAAGGCCGGGATAATAAGATAAGTAACTCCATGTTATTGTACGTATTCAACATTCCCATGACTTGAGGATGAGGATTATTCCAGTCCCTAGCTGTATGTGAAGCGAGCAGACTTTGTGTTCTCGACACCATGTCGAGAAGGTTACCGCAGGCTCGGTCTATGGCCCATAATTCCTAGCTGCTCATTGTATCCTCATCAAACCCCCAGTTTTCCTTTCTTCCCACCAAAGCATGTCTGAGAATGGCACGGGACTCCTTGGAAGCATGTTCGCTGCGCTGATGAGTTTACATGCGCGCTAGCTTGTTTACCTCAACATTGTTTCCCTAGCTGTCGCCGTCACTGCTGACCTCTTCCCAGAAAACCAGCTCTGACGGCTAAAGGAACATGGCGTTCCCAAGTTCCCCATTCCCAACCCACCCTCTCCCACCACCTCTCTCCATACAGAGCCAGAGGACAGATCGAGAGAACGGGATAGACTGACTGGGTGTAGCACCAACACTCACCCCTCCCCTCCCACCTCAAACCCTCCTTCGTGATTCCCATGTCCAAAAACCAAGGTTGTCCATCATGGTTGTCCCCTAATATAGATGTGGGCACCCGCGACAGGTCTACAAGCCTTTTCATTTTCCACTCTATTTGAGATGAAGGGAAAGTGTCCGGGGATCACAGAGACGGCTAGCCGGCTAGGCGCAAAAGAGGCGGAGAGTTATCAGCAGTGAAAGGCTCATCCATCTTCTTGCCACTTGAGTGACGGAAAGCAAACAGCCCCGAACAAGGCCCCCTATACAGCCGGCGGCGCTCTCGCTGCAAACCAAACACACCGTCCAGAGATAACAGGACAGCTAAGAGGTCTAAGTGTCCTGGGAGCCGGGGTAAGGTGAAAATGTAAATAAATCCCGCTGCGTGAATAAAGATAGTCATTGGCAAGGTGTGCTGGCACCAGGTGCTGCTGCTGGTGGCGCTGTCAGGGTTCCAGTAGCTGGCGGGGTGGATATAATGATGTGGTTGGAGCGAGAAGGCATTGTCCAGGGCCAAGTGTCTGTGAGAAATGAAAATGTTAGTCAACAGTTTAAGACGTTGTTCATTTCTGATGCTTTTCATTGAGGCACGCTGAGCTAGGAGATGTTCCCGAGCATCTTCTGATGACAGGGAACATCTTAAAGAAGATGAATGTTTTTCGACGGTTTGTTTGAAGACGTTATTTGTTTGTGATGCTTTTCATTGTGGCATGCTAAGTTAGAAGATGTTAGGCTTTCTTCCACGGTGGATTGGACCTGAAGAGATGGGAAAGGGTAGCGTTCAGAAACAGGCATTATTGAAGTCATAAGAGGCTTACCCTAGTTCTAATGTTGAGGGTTTGAGTTTAGCTTAATTGCTCTCTATGACCCTGAGCAGAACATAGATGGACTGATCAATAGATGGGTGGACAATGTCAATATCTGTAGTTTATCTGTGACTACACTTGTAACTTTGCAGAGAGAGAGAGAGAGAGAGAGAGAGAGAGAGAGAGAGAGAGAGAGAGAGAGAGAGAGAGAGAGAGAGAGAGAGAGAGAGAGAGAGAGAGAGAGAGAGAGAGAGAGAGAGAGAGAGAGAGAGAAGAGAGAGAGAGAGAGAGAGAGAGAGAGAGAGAAGAGAGAGAGAGGGAGAGAGAGAGAGAGAGAGAGAGGAGAGAGAGGGAGAGAGAGAGAAGAGAGAGAGAGAGAGAGGGAGAGAGAGAGAGAGAGAGAGAGAGAGAGAGAGAGAGAGAAGGAGAGAGAGAGAGAGAGAGAGAGAGAGAGAGAGAGAGAGAGAGAGAGAGAGAGAGAGAGAGACCATTAAACCGTATAGGTTTCCTGACCCCATTGTTCTGAGACTTGTTCCATAGACGCAGGCGGATTCTCACAACAAGGTACGGGCCATGGCTCGACCTACAGCAATGGTTCAGCGGTGATTTAATCTCTGTCTTTCGTCAATAGCTACGGGGGATTAGGATTTGAGTGCCAAGGCCTGTATGGATGACAGTCTTTGTGTTGGATGAGGACTGCAATCTTCAATGAGAACATATTTTACTGGGAAGGGTTATTCTTGTTTTCCCAGGCTGTTAAGTAACTGTAATGGCCAATACATACTACTGCTCTAACCCTCATGCATTTTTTTTTTTACGTTTCGACGTGAAACAATATCCTGCCAGCATCTGTTAAATACAAGTCTATTGTATTAACTATTCTATAACTATTCTTAATAATGATTACAAATGATAACATGATAACAAATTTGGATAATGTTATAAATAAATACAGTTTAATATCATTACAATGTACAGGCCTCATATGTAAAAGAAAATAACAATAAAACATACATTGAAAGTTCTCCATGATATCTGTCGTCCCAAGTCCCAAGACATGTCCCTATGGCTGCAACTCCCAAGATGCACTTGGTGGACGCCTACCCCTCAGTGACCCAGGGTCCTAGACTACACGCCATTAGTGTCGGGGTGTGGGGATACTGGGGGGCACACAGAGCCCTCTGTGGCGCTGAAGGCAGTACACTGGCCTGTTGTGGCTCCCTGGCCCTCCAGACAGAGCTCCTGTATGCCCCTATATGACTGGCATGTGTGTCCGTGCCTGTGTTGCTAAATATAGCTACAACAACAATGGAGGCAGGAAATCCAACGTCCAAGACGCACCAATATCAAGTTCGCCCGCAGAGGTGGGAGGGGGGGGGGGGGGGCTTATGAATGAAATCCAGGGGGAAAATTGTCTTCCTGTTGATGATGGCGGATAATGTGTCGCCATAGAGATGGGATTGTTTCACGGCTTGCGTTTGGGTTTTCAGATTGAGTGTGTCGATGTGGCTGAAATTACACATTTCGCTGATGTTGTTATTATTATTTCTCACATATACCCTGGATCTTTCTGCACAATTCTTCAAGCTTGTTGACGTAAACTCAAATTCTGCGTGACTCCCTACGCACATTGAACATTAATGAACCAACAATTGCCAAAGTGGCTGAAAAGCGTATTATATTAAAATAGTTCCCCCCGAATCTACCAGTGCCCCACCCTACACGCCCTTACCAAACCGATTCAGAGTGATTACCATGGCATATTGTCAATCAGCACGGAAATGCGTCTACCTTTAAAAGCCTCAAATGTAACAACCCTGTTTTTAAGGACCTGACGCCAGGTTTCCATCTGTGTCTGCAGTACGAAATAATTTGTTCTTCAGCTCCCTTACGCCATCCTGCCACAAATGCCGGGTGGTGTCTCTGTAAAAGTGTCCCCTTATCTTCACTGTGGGTGTAAATTGTGTTCTGATCCAGGTCTTTGGAAACTATTTGGAGACCGGTTGTGGCGAAAGCAGGAAGGATTCTGGCCTTCTAAAGAAGGCATGATAAAAACAGAAAGATTAAATATATGCACTGCAGGGAAACTGAAAAAGAAAGCCATGCGTGATCTGAAAGTAAGTGAATATGCCCACAGGCTGTGGGTTTTTGGCAAGACTGTTGTGATGACGGGGGAACCTATTGACCCATGCCCAGGTGAGTTCAGGAAGGTTATAAGAGGTAGGGGTAACTGAAGAGATCTTTTGGAGCGTTTCATGTCCGGGATAAAAACCATCACAAGTCTAAGGTAATCTTGTCCAGAGGGTGAACCAGAACAAATCACTGACGCTAAATAAGTGCATATTTTTTCTCTGCTGTGTTGTTTTTTGTAGGCCTAATGATCCCGTAGTTTTGTATGCTTGTTCATGTTGTTCATGGTCTTTGTCAATAATTGTAGGTGACAACACAACAAGCCATGAACCATATATAAAATAGTATGATTGGAATTTGTAAGATAGTCATTAAATGACAGGGGCTGACAAGTGCAGATTATTTTAATTTATTGATTGAATATTCGAATGCAAGTAACAGGTGTAACCTTTATTGCTCTGCTCCTAGTGAGTTCTTGCCTTCGCTGCCCTCCCTTGCTGTCTGCATCACTGCTACCTAGTCTTTCTGTGTTCTGTCCCTCCTCACCTTGATGTAGCAGCTCCACTGGAGCATTATTTAACTAAAATAACTCTTGAAGAAAAAAGCTTGAATGTATTTATAAGGGGTAACCCATACCCTGTTGAATAATGCATAGATTTATACTAAAGCTAACGTGAACACCATTACCTTAGATAACATTGGCAACATTACAAAACATGAACACCATAAGTAAAAGAGAACGAGAACAGATGCTAAGTGTTGAATTACTGTTAGCTAATTGTTAGCTAACTAGTGCATTCATTAATGGTAATTAATTAGTTAATTCATGTATTATTGAAAAGTTGCCAAAATTCATTATGGATTGGATTTTTTTGCAAATATAAGGTCTCATTTAATGATGCATTCTGTTTGCAGTTCATGGTTGTCGTTTGCTACTATTTGGTCATTTACGTTTTTTATTGTAAAGTTACTTGCAATGATTTCAAATATTCAAAATAATTGCAGCATTACTACAACGCATGCATTTTTTGTTGTTGCTGAATTCTTATTATTAAGATTACCCTAGACATTACCATTCATCTTTAAAAAGAGTTTCTGGGATTAACATGTGATCAGTATGAGTGATGATGACGATGATGATGATGATGATGATGATGATGATGATGATGATGATGATGATGATGGTCGGGTTGGTGGGGTGGGGTGTCTGCCACTAGTCAACCCTAAGCTCCATGACGCTTTCTACAACATGGGCACTCGGAAACAAACGGGTTGTTGGGTACGTCAATCCTCTGGAATACCCTGTCTGCATTAGAAACTACTGCTTGGTTAACAACATAACAGCTTTTTCTGTTTGTTATTTCCCCTAGTTCTTAGAAACGATAATCTCAGCTCCAGCTCCTTTGCACACACACAGAAACACACACACACACACACACACACACACACACACACACACACACACACAACACACACACACAACACACACACACACACACACACACACACACACACACACACACACACACACACACACACACACACACACACACACACACACACACACAAACACATGCAGATTTAATACACACTATATTGTTTTGGTGCGATTGCAGGGACATTAGGCAAGGCCTGCTGTGTGGGTGAAGGGGGGGAGAGCAGCGATGACAGCCTTCTGCATGGGACCCACCTGGTCATTTTCCATTGGCCTGAGTTTCCACTCGTTAGTATTACAGTTGTAAATCCAGCCCATAATACACCATGGCCCTTCTGGTTGGGAGGAAGGATGTGAATATAAAATTGTAAGTCGATTTTACCGGTCTTGCTGCCAGATTCAAAATGTCCTGTTTCTTTTCTTGTACTTTAGCTCTGTTACTTTTAGTACCCAGGTCATAAAGATATAATCTGTTCAATATGGGTTTTAACATTGACATTTTAATCCTTTTTTATTGAAAAACTGTGACGTTTGTCTCGATAATCTTGTTTGGTCAGGTAATACCTGGAAAATTGCAACAAATCAGAATCTTTTTTCATACCTGGCAAGAATGTAAGTTTTCTAAGGGTACCTACTATTCAAATTAAGACTTATCCTAAATACATCCAGAGTTGTTTACTGTCACTATAATAATCAATAGGGAATGCCATACCAAAGTAGACGGAATAGAATTTCCATGCTACACATAGAACGTAACAACCTTTGATGAAATAACAAATGTGAACCGTGAGAAACTGCTGCTCACCATCTTCCAGAACGGACTTCAGGAGTACAGCCATCAATAAGGACAACAAAGTTTCAATATGTAATGGTCGTTTATAATTTTCTTCATCCTAAATTTAAGCATTGAACTGTATCTTCTTCATCTGTAATAACATAAAAGTGACATAATCCATAGAAAAGCGATAAAGCAATTCAAGTCAACCTCTTGCCACCATTTCCTGTTTAAAAATAGAATGAACGAAAACAGTTTACGGAAGAGCGGCGTGTGAAACAGATTGCTGCGCTGTGCGGGGACGGGAAACAATCACTCAATCGTTTCCTCTTTCCTTCTGTTTGCCCCTGCCTAATGTAAAGTTGCTCTGCATAAACACCTGCCCTTTGGGAGAAAACACAAACAAGCCTATCTCAAGAGCTATCTCCCTTCTGTACAGAAACACCTGGAAGCCACTCTCCGCGTGCTAACCAGCGGAGACAGCTTAAGTTTTATTTTCATCTGCTCTCTGTTTTCTCTTTGAGTCATCAGCTTTGGACGTTATTCTTGGAAGGCCTGTGTGATGCAAGTATCTTGCTCGCTCCAGAGAAAACAACCTATCTTGGCCCTCTCTCTCCCTGCCTCTCCCCTCCCTCCCTTCCAGCCTCTTTCCCTGTCCATCCTTCCCTCCCAACCTCCCTCTCTTCTGTCTCCCTCTCTCTCAGTGTCTCTCTCTCTCTCCCTGCCTCTCTCTCTCTCTCTCTCTCTCTCTCTCTCTCTCTCTCTCTCTCTCTCTCTCTCTCTCTCTCTCTCTCTCTCTCTCTCTCTCTCTCTCTCTCTCTCTCTCTCTCTCTCTCTCTCTCTCTCTCTTTCTCTCTCCCGCTGTCTCTGTCTCCCTCTATTCTCTCCTCTCCCACCTTCTCCTTCTCCTCCCTCCTCTCCCTCCCTATCTCTCCTCTCCCAATGGCACGGTCTGGGCTCACTCTACAATCCCTGTTCGTTCATTATGTCAATTTTTGGTACGCCCTCCCTCATTTCATTCTTTCTCTCTCCATTAATGTCATAGATATTTCATTCTCTTTTTGTGTGTTCTCTCTCACTCTTCCATTATCTCCTTCACGTTCCATTATTTCTCTCTATGTGTCTATGTATACGTCATTTGAATGACATTATGTCATTCTCTTTTTGGATGATGTCAATATCACCTAATCGTCCCAGAACGACACATAGAGGCTGTATTTTTCTGTAATACAATCTAATTTAACATGCTTTCTCTTTTGCATCTACCCACTTCCCATTATCTTTTGCTCTTTTCCTTTCTATCTCGCCCTCTTTGTCTCTCTCTCTCCTATGCTCACTTTCATTCAGTCATTCCGTCCCTCCTCATTCATGTCTCATCCAACCAAATTCCCATCCCCTGTACTGTCCATGCTCTCTCTCTCTCTCTCTCTCTCTCTCTCTCTCTCTCTCTCTCTCTCTCTCTCTCTCTCTCTCCTCTCTCTCTCTCTCTCTCTCTCTCTCTCTCTCTCTCTCTCTCTCTCTCTCTCTCTCTCTCTCTCTCTCTCTCTCTCTCTGTCCCATCCTCCTGATGCTCTCTCTCCCATTCTGCCTGTTGACATGTTGCGTGGTCCTGTGAAGCAGCATGTCCCAGGAAGCCCTCTGTTTCTGACAGCGTGTTCACCAAGCCCTGAACTCAGCCCATCTCATGTTCCACAGCATGGCCCATTAGCGACATGAGTCATCAACGCTACCGCCATTGTTTTGTTTCGTAGGACGCTGTGTGCAACCCCACCATCTGTGGACCCCTGTTTCTAAGGATAAACCAACACGAACGCTAAAGCCCGTCTTGCTTCGGATCTGGTCCAAATTTTGGATGATGGCTGATTCTGAATATGGAATAAACTGTCAGATGGACTCCGTTAACTACTGCTACTCCAAGCGAACCAAAAAATGCAATGTTCCGGCCCCGTTCTGATTTGAAAGATGGAGTTTGTTGCTAATTTAGGCTGGTCTTAATGTACCTGCCACTTTGGAAAGTCAAGGTCTGGGGGATTTCCGCAAAGTGGACACTTTCACAAGATATACCTTTGTCGTGTGGAAAGCATAAAAAACACATTTTATTTTCAGAGTTGAAACCATGCTGACTAAACAAATGGATGATATCAATCAGCCAATCGTAATCCAGTAGTGACACTGTTCTCTAACCTCATTATACACATATAAATATATATATCAGTTTCTGGATCCATCTTCTTGCCCTTTTATTTTTCTGTTTATCACAATCACCATGGATATGTAGACACGGTGATGGATGTTCGTACAATGCGAGACGGTTGGACGCGGTAGTGCCAATTCAGTTGGACCGCACAAGTGGTGTTACTGTAACTCACACTCCCCCGCTGGCCGCCCTCCCTGCCAATATCTGTCACAATGTCTTAACGTTTGGTCTGGCTCAACGCGCGATCGTCTCACAACAGTAACAGCGTGAAACTACCTGAAAAGGCCTTGACTCCCCTCGATAAAATCAATGAGGAATGTCTTGCGTTTTGTTTACGTAAGGACTTAAACTAATTCGGTGCTAGCTTGAAAAGTTGTTGGTATCCAGGGCAGAATTAACATGTTTTTCATCTTCAACATATGCAGCATCTGTTATTGAGCATGGTTCTTAGCACTAAGTTACTGCAGGACAGTTTCTAATTGGCCAGACGGGGAAAGCGGTAGTTCAAATGAAGATGTACAATATATGATGAATTCATTCCTCTTACTGCAGTACTGTGTATACATTACATGAACCCACAACAAAGGAAGTAGTTGCTATTAAAATTATTTTTCCTACTAACTAAAAGTTAAAATCAATAAGCCCCCAGAGATAAACAAATTAAAACGAATTATATACATTATCCTTGATGAAACAATAGGGCCTAACATAGCATTTACCATAGGTATATGAATCATTTTCATTTTTGATTAGTATCCCTTTACTTTAAAGTGGGGGTCAGGGTGAAGGTGGGGGGGTTGCTAGTAGCGGTGGCTATTTTGGAAAAAACAACCTCAAGTACCTCAACATTTGTTGAGGAACTTTATTATTTTGCAGATTCACAGTTATGTTGCAGATTAGTAACATCCTGGAAAGATCTTATTGACCATCGCTCATTAGATAGTTTCTTTAACAACACACCGGAATGGTGACCGCAATTTCAGGTAAATTCTGCACGACTGCCGCTATAGGCTAACATACAGGCTAATAATTCTCACATTATATTCCTTCTAAAGGATAAGGATATGAGGAATATATGTATACACATACATTCCTAATATGATACTGATGCTGATTTTCAATGATTATGGTCGCCAGTGAAATAAAACAAAAATATGTTACATTTAATGCTCTGTGCTACCATGGAATATCCTTGCTAATCCTCACAGAGCTAATTCAATGATTCTGAAATGGAATTCAGTTCTAATTAGTCTCTGATTTGGTTTTCTTCTAGTGGATGTATGTATGCGTGATTTGTATTTATACGTGTGTGTCTAAAGGTAAAGCTGACTATGTCGGTTGAGTCATTGTGTGGGTGTGTGTCAGTGTGTAACAGAAACACAATGTAATTGTGGCCAGTCATGAAAACATTTCTTAAGGGGTGGGGAGCGAAATTACAACCAGATTATTTCAATTAAGAACCAAGTAGACGGACTGTCCTATAAATCATTGCCATGGTGAGGTAGTTTCTCATGTTCATTTAGATGCCACGAGATTAAACTATGGTAATTCAATTACCACAAAACAGCATGTTCCTCATGTTAAAACGAATTAGAAGTAGGCTATATTGTTGCAACCAAATAGTAGTGCTGTAGGCTACAGAACAGGGCATTTTAAGAGGCCATTTTAAGAGGCTGAAGAGGATGAGGGCACAACGTAAATGACAATCATTGTGAAAATTAAGATGAAAATATATCTTTTTATTTTTACCTGTATATAAAATGGGCACATTGTCGATACTGGAAGTATCCCAGACTTGTCAAAATTGTTCAAATCACTCTTGTACTGATTTGTGTCTGCGGTCTTGGCCGACTATACTTCCCCAGCTTTCGCTGCCTCTTCACTCAGACAACAACAGATCTTAAATAAGCCCATGCGGTCACTGCAGAGATCAAGTAGCCTCTTCCTGTAGTAGCTAGCCAGAGCTAGCTTCCTAAGGTACTCAGGCATTCCTACCACCCTGACTCCAGCCAGAAACGTTCTTACCCACAGTATTATCATTTCAGTCCTCTTGGCATTGAGCAAACATTTGTTAGCATGTGGAAAAAACAGCACACACCTGCGCGCGCACACACACATACATATATTTACACTCACCCACACAAACACTGTGCACATACACAGAGTTAAATCTGCACAATCTGGAACGTAGGCTCACCTACGTACACACACAAAAACACACACACACACACACACACACACACACACACACACACACACACACACACACACACACACACACACACACACAAACAACACACGCACACACACACACACACACACACACACACACACACACACACACACACACACACACACACACACACACACACACACACACACACACATACACACACACTCACAAAGACGTGCACTTCCACACGCGTCCTGACATTATGGGATGAGTTATCGGGAGTCATGGTAACAAATGTGTCATCACACAGAGGATGAATGGGTCCCATCACGGTCCTCTTAGCCGGGTGATTTAGACTGTGTTTCCTGCACCGCCGTGCCAGCCCAGGCAAGGCTGAAGACTGAACAAGTGGACCAGAAGAGAACACACGTGGTTATAGTCGGTTATAACAAGGGGAGGACGTAGTGTAGGCTGACTGGAGGAGGTCTTGGAATCACTTGTTGAAGATCACTATTTAGCACTTTTATATATGGTGAATTACAGTCAATATATCGATTTATTTATTCACTATTTAGCCATTTTAACCAAAGTGAATTACAGCAAATATATATTGATAACATTTTGAATATTACACTCAAAAGTGATAGTCTCTCAGATAGTGTTTCACTCATAGCTGAGGCAGGGCAATGTCATTTCTAACAGATTTCTCTCCAATAATAGCCCTTGGACCTTACTGACCGTCCTTTGAGGAGCTGATCTGCTCCGGGTGTTTGCTCTAGGATGCCTACAGGTAGGCTGTGGACATTGAGGTTCAAACACACAAGCTTCAGGCTCTGAGTCAAACACCTTAAGCTCTAGACTAATCTGCATCGATCGCACAGAGATATGTTGAAATGCTTAAAGATGGTTGTTTTGTGGTGTATTATGGGATCTGGAGAGTTTTCTTATGGGGTCAATCTTTTTCCGGTTGCTTTACCATTATAATCACGTTTCTTCGCAGACAAGTTGGGCATATTTTTGACCATATAGCCTTAACCTTTTCAGTACTTGGACATAACACTTGGTAACACTTTTCAATAAGGGTACATTAATTAACATTTGTTAATGTAGTAATAAGCATTGAAAAAAAGTTAGGATTTACCCTAATCCTTACCTTTACCCCGATAATAACGTGCTATAATAATGATCATTAAAGCATTACCATAACTAATCTTCACTAAGGGTTGAATAAAGTACCCTTTAGTTCTTTAAAAGGTTAAGAGAGGTGAGAAAGGAGAGAGAGAGAGAGAGAGAGAGAGAGAGAGAATAGGAGACTGAACCAGAGGTTTTAGGTGGGAAAACATGCAAATTCATGCAACCGAATTACCCTTATTTTTGGGATGCTGTTTAGAGGTACAAAACACTGCAGTGTGGGCTGGATGGTACAAGCAAACCACAAGGTGAACATGTGTGATTCTACATAAGCAGCCGGCCCACCCACACAATACAACGCGCTGTACGACTGCCGCTAGCGCTCACCTGACATCCACTACAAGGCCCAAGTCTTGGTGAAAGTTGTCGCTGGCCTCAAATTGAAACCTGACTTCTAACCAACTTTTTCTGCGTTATTATGCATTAATGAATTTGTATTATTTATTCTGAGGCCATGTCAAACAAACTTTTGCTTAGAAGTTCATAAATATTCTTGCATATTCGTTCATTTTGTTTATGAAGAGACTACAGATGTTGTCATTCAATCATAAAGTAGTGGGATAATATATGTACATATGTTAAACTGAACATATCATTTTGAGTACAGGACAGTCAGTCAACGATAAGACGAAAATAAGTCCAATTACTAAACGGATGAAACACTTGTGCATGTGCAATGGTTAACTTTGTGAGCCGATTCTTCGATTCTGTTTGGTTGAACCATGCAGGGATATGGATGGCTGGTGGATCATAGCAGCCATTTTGTACTATTGACTGTAGTGCGTGTAAGGAGCGCTTGACCTGTCGTTGTACGTGGGCTTCACGGGCCACGGGTGACGGGGGTCTGTGTGTGTGGCGGCCCTTTCTCGGGTTCATCAATCACACAGTGCGACACTGAATGACAGGATAATATTGTTGCTGTTAGTTGATTGGGAAGTCTCCCCCATGATTACTTCTGCTAGGTGTGTGCTTGTGTGTGTGGGGGGGTACATGTGCATATGTGTATGTGTGTGAGTGTGTGTGTGTGTGTGTGTGTGTGTGTGTGTGTGTGTGTGTGTGTGTGTGTGTGTGTGTGTGTGTGTGTGTGTGTGTGTGTGTGTGTGTGTGTGTGTGTGTGTGTGTGTGTGTGTGTGTGTGTGTGTGCATGGGTATGAATGTGCATAGGTTTGTGATAGGTAATCTGTGTGTACATGTGCATGTGTGTATATGTACATGTCTGTGTGTGTGTTCATGGTCATTTTTGGATATGTGTGTTTGTGTGTGTGTGTGTGTGTGTGTGTGTGTGTGTGTGTGTGTGTGTGTGTGTGTGTGTGTGTGTGTGTGTGTGTGTGTGTGTGTGTGTGTGTGTGTGTGTGAGTGTGTGCATGTTCATGTGTGTCCGGGAAAGTGTGTGCGTTTACATGTTCATGTGTGCATATGGACATGTGTGCATGTGTGCGTGCATGTATATGAACATTTGTGCGTGTCCGCCTTGAGCCTGCTCATACGCTACCTGCTTCTGTGCAACTAATCGGCGAATCCACTTCTCCACACACACACACACACACACACACACACACACACACACACACACACACACACACACACACACACACACACACACACACACACACACACACACACACACACACACACACACACACACACACACACACACACACACACACACACACACACACACACACACACACACACACACACACACACACACACACACACACACACACACACACACACCTAGCCACCCCCAGCACAGACACACACAGTGGGTGTATTTTAACTCCTTGGCGCCTGGGTCTTCCTGTAGTGTCGGGGGCCGCACAGCGCTGGACACACTCTTCCCGTTAAGGGTCCTGTGGTTGGAGCCAGGTACCATGTACCCATTCACCTCTGTTTGTTTTCTATGTCATTATGAGTCCTGCTCCCCACCGCTGACTTCACTGACAGAAACAGTCGTCTTTGTCAGCCAAGCTTCTCTCTCTCCCCCCCCCCTCTCTCCTCTCTCTCTCCCTCCCCCCTCTCTCTCTCTCCCCCCCCCTCTCTCTCTCTAACTCTCCTCTCTCTCTAACTCTCACTCTCTCTCTCTCTCCTCTCTCTCTCTCTCTCTCTCTCTCTCTCTCTCTCTCTCTCTCTCTCTCTCCTCTCTCTCTCTCTCTCTCTCTCTCTCTCTCTAACTCTCTCTCTCTCTCTCTCTTTCTCTCGCGTTTTCTTGCTCGCTCCCCCTTTCTTTCTGTTTCTCTCTCTGTCTCTCTCCTTCCTCATCTCCCCCCTTCTCACCCATTCTCCCCCCACTATTTCCCCCCTCTCTCAAGTCGTAGGTGTGTGCACAAGTCGTACCTTCATATGCACACACGAGCACTCGCACACTCAACGCCCTCCTTCACATACAGAGAGGCCTAAATGGCTGCCTTTCCATCCACTCTGCCCTATCAAAATGTTTCTTTACTTAACATTTTCAAATCCCCCAGAAATAGGAATAATATGTTTAAAAAATAAAAACTCTCCTCTCTGAGGCAGGAACACAGATACAGAGTCACGCGATTCATTGGTGTGTTGGGGGAGGTAGTTTGTCTGGGCAGAGAGCTCCGTCTCCCTCACACAGCGAGTCGTCAGAAAAAGGAATTAGTTTTAATCACATTACGCGGCGGTGGCAGTACACTCGGTGAGCACAGAAGATATTCTGTCCGCTGGCCTCACCCTCTTCACCTCTCTGTCACATTCTTTCCCATCCTGCTGAGAGACCTGCTGGCTTTATTGGCGTGTCTTTAAAAAAAAAAACCAACTAAATTTAGGAACCAGAGAAGAGAGACGGAGAGAGAGTTTTGTGTTGCATGATATGAGATGGAGGATAAAAAAAAAAAGCAGACGCTGGTAATTATTACAGATCCTGAAGAATAGGGAAGCGAGTTGGGAGAGCCAGGGGCCAGGAAGGTGGGGGCCGGGCCCCTGGCATCCTCATAGAGCTAGACATAGTAGCGTCTGCCCTGACTTACCTAACTTCTGGGGGCCCGCCTGGTGGCTCCGTCATATTAAAGAATAGTATTTTGTTAAATAGTGTTAATAATAAGAATATAGAATATGGTCTTTACCATTCTCAAAGTCCTGGAGGCTGAATGTTTTTGCGTTATATCATTTCTAAACCTTTATCTTTGCTTTGATTAACTTGACTTATTTTTGGACAGGTGCTGAATTGCATCGTAATCCAATGACTGAGATTCGGGTCAAATAGTGTAATATAGAACAAATGGTATTCAGATCACGTAAAGTATACTTTAGTATAGTATTTTGAAAGGCAACTATGGTTTCCACAAAAAATATTACACACACATACAGAAATATGCAGACACACAAACTTGAGGGAGTAGCCTATTTTTTTTTCTTATGAGTCCCACAGGCGCCAACATCGGTCGGACTTGTGTCACCGTTTGATGAGGTCATCCGGAAGGTTCTGGTGGCTTCTAGCGTGATGCTGAGAGGGAGGGACAACAGGTGCTCTGCATCACTATCCTCCCATACACACACACACACACACACACACACACACACACACACACACACACACACACCACACACACACACACACACACACACACACACACACACACACACACACACACACACACACACACACAGACACACACACACACACACACGTGATCACACACACACACACACACACACACACACACACACACACACACACACACACACACACACACACACACACACACACACACACACGCACACACACACACACAAACACGCACACAGACACACACACACGTGATCACACCACACACACACACACACACACACACAGAAAAATGTGCGCACATACACAAATGCGCACACAGACAAACACACAAAAACACATAGAAACTCACACACAAAGACACGCACACATCCCAACACGAAGTACCCACACCCACTCTTGTTGTAATCATGCAGAGCAGAACTGGGGCAGACTGCAGGACAGGAGAGACAGAGACACGGCGGTAGACACACAGCCGCTGGTCGCACAAATTACACCAGTAGGAATTGACATGCTTACAAGAAAAAAACATTGGAGTGTAAACACAAATAGAGACCGCACTAGCTCTCTCTCTTTTTCATCCTCTCTCGACCGCTCTCTCTCTCTCATACACACAAACACACACCATGCGCACAAACTAACACAACCTCAATCCCTCTATCCTGCTAGGATCTTATTGTCCCTGGCAACAAACCCCGATTTCTCAGTGATGTTTTAAAACAACCAACATAAAAAAAAAAAAACATATCCGTCAATTACACACACCACATAATTGCAATAATTACAGACGCCTGGAGATAAATCAAGAGGAATCGCAAAATTATAAACCATAGCAGTCACTTTGAATGCACAGGCCTGGACCGCACCGCCATTCAGCAAGAGAAGAAAAATCAATTAAGAGTCAGTCAGGGGCACGTAAACAGTAGGCAGCAGCTGATTTTAGGAGACGTCACGACAAGCCAGCGCCTCACCACAGCGCCCTGGGCCCCGGCTTGTGGTCGCCTCGCAGTATATCGGTCGGCCCTGTGTGTGTGTTTCTGTGTTTGTCTGTCTGTGTGTGTGTGTGTGTGTGTGTGTGTGTGTGTGTGTGTGTGTGTGTGTGTGTGTGTGTGTGTGTGTGTGTGTGTGTGTGTGTGTGTGTGTGTGTGTGTGTGTGTGTGTGTGTGTGTGTGTGTGTGTGTGTGTGTGTGTGTGTGTTTTAACCCGTGTCACTTTGATGCGCTCCCTCTGCAATAATCTCCGGGTTTTATTTTTTTTTCCACACGGATCAGCAAATAAATACAAAATGCACACTCCACCGTGTTACACAAGAGAGTGAAATATAGAGCTGAGAAGAACACAAATAGACACGAGGGCCTGCTGTTGGAATACGCTGTAAAAAGACGCTGTAAATACATGTTTGCTGCTGGATTACATGTGTTATGCGGTGGTCCTGTTTTGTTTCACTAACGACCAGCTCATCAGCAAGTGGCTAGCCTCATGTCGCCACAGACCGTGTCTGAGCTCAAAGGGCTGGGAGGCCGTCATCAGACAGGCCTTGGTGTTTTGAAATGTAACCAGGCATCATGCATGTTCTTGTTTCGTATTGCGTCATGCTTATCTTATCCGTTCTATCTTTAATGAGCAATGTTAATTTTATACACTGTGTTGCCATCGAGTATGAGAGAGGAAAAAGGAGAAAGAAATTAACACACACACACACACACACTCACACACACACACACACACACACACACACACACACACACACACACACACCACACCACACACACACACACAGCACACACACACACACACAACACACACACACACACACACACACACACACACACACACTAAACACACACACACACACACACACACACACACACACACACACACACACACACACACACACACACACACACACACACACACACTACACACACACACACACACACACACACACACACACACACACACACACACACACACACACACACACACACACACACACACACACACACACACACACACACACACACACACACACACACATACCCACCCTTCTCGAAAACACAATCAAGATTTCAGTGAAAAAACTTCAGTGATCAAAACTTTATCAGACATCATGGGAAAAAAAACCATGCAACTGTGTTTTGTACCAAATTGCATAAAACTGCTTTATTCATGTTATGATAGGACTCTATAATCACTCACTTTTATGATGTAATTGTGATGTTTATCTACGTGCGCATGTAGATCAATATTAGGCTGTATCACTGTAAACAACAAAAGTCATTCAGTCCACTCAGGCACCTCCTGCAGTGAACGTTTCAGCAGCCCGGAGACCAGCAGGGATCTCGCTGAGCTCTCTCTCCCACTAGCCTGCCGCTGGTGCGAAAAAAAGGGGTGCAAAGCCTAATCTATCCGCTCATTCACACAAAACGATGCAGGCGCGCTCGTGACAAAATACTTGACCCTGCTGCTGAAACAATAGCAACCTCATGGCAGGTGCTGTTGTTCTGGAGGCAATTATACGTGTTTACGAAGAAAATAAAAAGCAAATTACGGGCCCTCGATCGGGGCTAATTTCTCCAGCACGGCGTGTTTTCCCAGAGATCAGATGTGCTTCTTTTTGTTTGGCTTGCTCATGATTGTAATTGCTTAAACAAGTTTAAAATAATTAGATTATTCCATGAGGGCATGCAAAATATAATTACTGTCATAGTGTATTTCCATGTTCTATGACACAAGACCCCAAATAAGAAAAAAACGGCCAGCAATTTTGGTCCGTCAAAATATTTACGCTTTGGTTTGGAAAAACAAAGTCTATGGCACAGAATGCGCGGCAGTGAGTTCAAACACAGCAAATCAAGCTGGGATCTGGATTTCCGAACTTAATAAAAAACAAAATATAACGATTTGACAGAACAAAAAAATAAACGATCAGCAGAAAATCAAAGATTAAAACATAAAATCTCAAGTCTATTTTTTCCCTTTTTCGCTAAGGAATTGTCAGCTTCGCTCCGAGCTCAGAACTTAAGTAATTGAACACTTCAGCACTTTGGTAGCTAAGCGTCCGTGGACCGCAGAGCCTGGACCACACTCCCTCCATGCTAATCACTCCAGTGCTTTCCAACTAATTAAGTAAGACAATACATCCAGGAGCGAGATGGCCCGCCTGTGCCTCCGTGCAATCCAACGCTACCCCTGTCCACCCATCCCGTTCTGGCCCCAGAAGCTGGGGTAAGGGGCCCCAGGGTTGAACCTCACTGAACCTGCCTTCTCTGACTCCTGGCGTGTGCACCGACTGCCCAGGCAGAAGCACGTTGAACGCGTCTTCACTCTTGGAGCTCTGATGCTAATGAATGAAAAACATCTGAGTGTTTATTGGGCCTGTGGTTTGGTAAGGTGCAGACTCAGGTTTATGGGTGGCTAAGACCAAAACAGCTGCGTTTCACGCTTTTCTTAAGGGTGCAAGATACATTTGATCGAAACTATTCATGTTAAGTTGCCGTTAACTTGTTTGTTATATTGAAATGTAAAAGAAAAACCTTTTCTTTTTTAGAATTTCATTTAAATGAATAATGCATGTGTTATAAAGTAGGTAAATACAGAATTTACAATAGGGATCATTAATAATTAATATATGTATAAAGTTTATGTAAGAAACAAGATATTGCCATAGTAGGTATTGACATGTAACATAGTCACACACAGAGTCACAAGACTGTGTCTCTGAGGGCAAGCATTCTGCCTCTCCCAGCCACAAGTCAAACCTCAGGGACAGTCCACCTAAAAACAAACCCTGGTAAAACGTATATTAATCCCTCCTACCAAAAAGAAACAAATAACCTTTGGGTTTTATCCCAAAATGGAGGCGGTGCCAGACGTAGTTTGATTATATGGTCCCCTCTGGCCCGTAGCTTGGCTACAGGTATTGGGTTTCACCTAAAATTAGCCATCAGACTCAATTTATGACCTCAATTGAGAAGTGGCAGAAAGTGGCCCTAACAGCACCCAGACTAACGCCGGCCAACCTGGGCCAGGCCGTATAATGTTGCGTTTTAATTCAGCGCTGCGGCGCGCCAGCGAGGCCAAGCCCAGCACAACTTGCACCCTTTTCTTTTTTTTCATTTTTCCTTTTTTTTGTCAAAAGTGGTGTTACGATATTAAGCTGGCACAAGAGTGTTATGCAAACAGTAAAATCCCAGCTAATTTTATTGAGGCAAGAAATGGCTTTTCCCAGTTGGCTAGATGTAACATTTTAAGCCGATTGGAGGGGAATGAACCTCGAAACTCGAAACAGAAATCATACACACACACACACACACACACACACACACACACACACACACACACACAAACACACACACACAAACACACACACAGACACACACAAACACACACACACAAACAGAGATGCACAGATGCACACACACACAAACAGACACACACAGGCACACACAGGCACACACACACACACACACACACACACACACACACACACACACACACACACACACACACACACACACACACACACACACACACACACCACACACACACACACACACAACACACACACACACACACCACACACACACACACACACACACACACACACACACACACACACACACACACACACACACACACACACAATCACACATACACCAATACGTTCCCAAAAACAAATGCATGCAGAACCTTTTGGCCGCTCAGCTTGTCTGTCGGCCATTACAGACGCCCCAAACGTATTACTACATCATTCAGAAGATATGTGTTTTGGTGAAAATGTTTAAAAACCATGACCTTACGGGTTGGTCAAGCATAGTGGTACCACAGTTGACTTTCTCCCACTTTTTTTTTTAAGATTGAAAAGCTTAGCTACACCATTAAATTAAATTCAACAAACGTGAACACAAAACAGTGAAAGCAACACACACACACACACACAAATGCATACACAACGCATGCAAAGCAATGTGTTCCACTCTTTCAATAAACACGTCTGGGCAGACAAGACTGGTGTGCAGTCAATGTTTTTACTTTCTACATGATTTAAGGATAGGCCGGATTATTTGTACAGAAATTACAATAGCCATGGCAACATTTTATTTGTTTCAATAAGAGTAATGAGCGAGGTATAAGTCAACATTTAAGAGGTGTTGATTTTATAACGTCGCCCCACCCCCTCCCCGTCTCCACCTCCTACTCTCCTTCTATAGTTCGACTCCACTTTTACTTTGCTCCTTCCTTTCCTCCACACACCTTGCACCCCACCCCCCCTCCCTTCAGCACCCACTTCCCTCAGCTCGTCTATCTCCAGCGAAAATCAGCCGCAAGCACTTTCTCTCTCCACACTATTCTTAGCGTAAGCTGCGGTGGCTACGGAAATATTTTTAAAGATTATTATAGTATACACTCGCTCTCTTTTCCCCTTAGTCACTCGCCCAAGCTCACCGTCTCCTCCTCCACCTCCGCCGCCTCCGCGCCTTTCTTCCCCCTCTTCCCACTGTCTCCCCATCGCTCCTTTCCCCCCTCTCCTTTTCTGTGTCTATCTCTCTCTCTCTCTCTCCCCCTCTTTCCCTTTCTCTGTCTTTGTCTTTCTCTCTCTCTCTCTCCCTGTCTCCCTCCCCCCCTCTGCCTGCCTCTCCCTGTCTCTCTCTCCCTCTCTCCCTCTCCTTCTCTCACTTCCTCTCTCTCTCTCTTCCTCTCCCTCTCTCTCCCTTCCTCTCTCTCTCTCTCCCTCTCTCTCTCTCTCTCTCCGTCTCTCTCTCTCTCTCTCTCTCTCTCTCTCTCTCTCTCTCTCTCTCTCTCTCTCTCTCTCTCTCTCTCTCTCTCTCTCTCTCTCTCTCTCTCTCTCTCTCTCTCTCTCTCTCTCTCTCTCTCTCTCTCTCTCCCTCTTCCTCTCCCGCTCTCTCCCTCTCTCTTCCTCTCTCTCTGTCTCTCTCTCCCTGTCTCCCTCCCCCCCCTCTGCCTGCCTCTCCCTGTCTCTTTCTCCCTCTCGCTCTTTCTCTTCCTTTCCCTCTCCCTCCCTCTCTCTCTTTCTCTTCCTCTCTCTCTTTCTTTTCCTCTCTCTCTCTCTCTCCCGCTCTCTCTTTCTCTTCCTCTCTTTCTCTCCCTCTCTCTCTCCCTCTCTCTTCCTCTCTCTCTCCCTCTCTCTCTCCGTCTCTATGTCTCTCTCTTGACAGCAATATATGGTTGTAAAATAATAGAGTGTGGGCCAGTAATAATCCCCCAGTCCAAACAGAGCAGACGCTGGCTGACGTTTTCTGAAACCTCACCCACCCCCCCCCCCCCCCCCCCCCCTACCCGTCAACCACCACCTCCAGCTACCCACCCACCCCACCCTCATAAATAACCTCGCCCACTCACCCGCCATGCCTCCACCCACTGTCCAGGGTGTTGTGCGACCGACGGCCAGGCTGGATGGGCGGAGAAGGCTGGTGTTGGCGTCAGGGCTGGTGGTGCTGCTGCTGGTGCTGGTGGTGGTGGTGGTGGTGGCGGTGGTGTGGGAGGGGAGGGTGTGTGAGACAGAAGGGACTGGTCATCAGAGCCACCGGTGCGGGTCTGGTTCTACAGGACAGAGGGTGAAGAAGGGGAGCGCAGAGGACAGCCCCACCAGGTATAAAGACAACGTCCGGCTGATTGTCAGCCATCAAAACGATGTTCAGTTGACTGGGACGTCATTGAAAGAGTGACAGAAAGACCCCCGAAGATCCTTATATCCTAAAGACCGAGCCCAAAACCACAAATTGCTTTCATCACTCGTGATTTATTATTGACCCATACCATGATGAATAAACTAGTATATAGGTACATATACATATCATTTAGGCCAGATACTTGGAGGACTAAATAACATGTGGTTTATAATGTTAATAGTTGTGAACCAGTGGGTTCTTTTACAAATTAGAACTTGATACAGGGTAGACTAGCGGTTAGGGCTCTATGCCCCTACCTACCACTTAATGACAAGTATCTGAATTCACTGTAAGCCACTGTGAAGTATCTGCTAAATGGGTCAATACCAAATACATACTCAGAGGGTATTGTCTTCTGGAATATGATGTATTTCCAACAAAAACATGGAATTACTATGTACCAGGAATGTGTAATCCTCTCCACAGGATTAGATTTACAAGAGCAGGAATAGCGACCGCAGGGGATAACGTTGTCATTGTCAATCCTACTCAGGGTTGGTCAGTCCTGGGTGATTTCATCAATAAATGAAGGCTCGTTAAAGTGAGTCAAACTAGCAGAAAGGGAAAATATATGTAACATGCTGACCACAAATTTATGGCATTCCAAGAGATTATTAAATGCACAATTTAGTTTATTTTAAGAGCTAGGAGCAAATAATGAAATGATCTGAAAGATGATTGACTAAAGAGAAAGAGAGAGAGATTGTTTATGTGGGTGTGGATGTGAGTGTGTGTGACAGAGAATAAGAGAGTGTGTGTGTGTGTGTGTGTGTGTGTGTGTGTGTGTGTGTGTGTGTGTGTGTGTGTGTGTGTGTGTGTGTGTGTGTGTGTGTGTGTGTGTGTGTGTGTGTGTGTGTGTGTGTGTGTGGAGGGGGATTGTGTGGTGTGGTGAGTGAAGTGAGTGAGAGAGGGAGGGAGGGAGGGAGGGAGGGAGGGAGGGAGGGAGGGAGGGAGGAGGGAGGGAGGGAGAGAGAGAGAGAGAGAGAGAGAGAGAGAGAGAGAGAGAGAGAGAGAGAGAGAGAGAGAGAGAGAGAGAGAGAGAGAGAGAGAGAGAGAGAGAGAGAGAGAGAGAGAGAGAGAGAGAGAGAGAGAGAGAGAGAGAGAGAGAGAGAGAGAAGGAGAGAGAGAGAAGGAGAGAGGGAGAATAAACGAGGGACGCGGGCAGACAGGCAGACGGTGCCAGAGACAGGTTGGGCAGGTGCGGGTCAGAAAAGTGGAATCAAACACTAATTTGTTCTACAGTGTCTTAAACCTCACTTACTGGAACTCCTGTGGATCGCTCTGGTTAGCGGTCTGCCTGAACAAACTAATCATCTGTTTCTCCGGCCGGAGGGCCCACCGCAGACCTGGCAGCGACGCCCCCTCGCAGACTGAGGAATAGGCCACAAGAGTCCACACGTGCATTTTCCACCCAAA
>OLKM01001869.1:62500-65000 GCA_900291075.1 Melanogrammus aeglefinus
ATTTGATCTTAATGAAACTAGAAGTATTGGATAGTGGATGATGAGGTGAGGTGGTTGTGATAAATATCCTTATCTGGAGTGACAGAGAGAATTTAAATGTGTGTGGAAGATCAGAATCATATCATTTGTTATTATTTTTTTTATACATTTTTATTTTCAAACAAGTTGTCTGCCAGAGAGGAGAGTACTTGACCTTAGAAAATAGAAAATAAAACCAAATTTTGTAAAAAGCCTTGACAAAACGGAAAATAACAAACAAGCTACATAAAATGGTTGACAGAACAATAAACAAAAGATCAGGGGAGGAAAAGAGACCCAGAAGAATATCCACTAATACATATATAAATATATATTATACCGATCCATCGGAGATTGCCTTTACAAGATCCATGCTTTATATTACTCCCAAAAGCCTTTCTTGTTTTCTAGAACTTGTGTGAAGATATGTCTAGAAGCCAACATCGAGAACCAAATAGCCAACATTGAGAACCGAAGAACCTGAGAAACAACATGGATAGCCAATGAACCAGCATGGAGAAACGCAGAACCACCATGGAGAAACCCAGAACCACCATGGAGAAACCCAGAACCAGAGGGAGAAACAGAGAGAGGGAGGACGGGATGAAGACAAATATGGAGAGAAATGAAGGAAGCGGGAGAGGCAGAGTTATGGTGGAGGAGAGAAAGAGAAGGAGAGAACATTGAGAAAGAGGTTACGCAAGAGAGACAGCGAGAAAGAAAGACAGACGTTATAATGGCGAAAGAGGGAGACCAAGACAGAGAGCATTAGTTAGAGAGGGGGGGCGGGGGGCAGGAGTGGGACAGTCATGGCAGTTATTGAGAGAGACAACGTTTCCCGGGGACAACAGTCACATGCGATTGCGCTGATCAAACCTGTCCCAGAGTGCTGCTGTCACCATTAGCGGGACAGCCCGTGATTAATGCTTACGGACCTGTGACCCCCAAACGCCACCCCCCCCCCCCACTCCCCCTGTTTTCCTTATACCTCCCCCTGGACCGCCCCGCCATCTTCTGGCTCGGGCTGGAGACGCCGAATCCTCCCAGCCGTTCCTCAGCTAGCACCGTCGTTCACTTTCTCTGGGTTCCAAATTCTTCCAATTGCCCACTTTCCACACTCTGTTGCCTTGTCTGTCAGTGAACGGGAGAGAGGTCCTGGCACCCTAATCCAACTGTGGTGGTGGGAAATTACACACAGCCGAACGCTGATGTGCTAGCAGAGTAGCAGGGAACTGTGCAGCAGACGCCAGTTAGCTAGACGCTAGTTAGCATGTGCTAGTTAGCATTCGCTAGTTATCCTGTGCTGGTTAGCATGTGCTTGTTATTTGAAGGTGTTCTACCCGGTTCTCTAGGTGTAAAACCATGATTTTGTTGTTGCGCCAGTGTTTCGAGAGGCAGGGCTTTAGATTTCTAGCCTGGTCCGGAACTTCCAACGGAATCCAACGAAGGCCTCTTTTCCTCCCCATAAACTCTGAAGTGTTTGCATACTTTTTAAATAGTACATCCCGTCCTGCTGCCCAATAACATCCCCCACCTCCAGCCCTCCCCGCCCCCCCATTTTCCTTTTCCACCGAGGTTGAGTGGACACACGTTCGATGCCGCATGTGTACCCTGGACCGTGGAAGTGTTTTCTTTCGCTGGTGTATGTTTTTTTTTGTTGCTTACTTGCTTGGGAAAATATTGTCGCCGCCATCTTGCGCATATTGTGTCCCCGCCGGGTTTCCCTTGCAGGGTAAACATCAACATGCAGGGCTGCTGTTGGGCGGCCATCTTGGGGGTGTGGTGGGGGGGGTTGCCGTAGGATGATGTGTGTTCGAGGGGGGGTGGGGGTCAGGGTAACTGTAGAGTGACAGGTAAATACAGGTAAACACTGAGACCCTTTCCCTCTCAGGCGGGGGGGTTTGGAGGGCGGGGGGGTCGACTCTGGGGACCTCAGTCAGGTGTCCGTTGGCTTAAGTGAAGGTGAAGCACGTCACTGGCAGTTCCGATCAAACACAGCCCCTGTTTTATTTTGGTTGGAGGGGGCACGGAGGTGTGTGTGTTGGGAGGGAGGTCTTAAAGTCCCCAATGGTTCATAAGTTCATTAGCCTGCACAGCCAGGAGGCGCGGCCCTGCAGTTCATCTTTGACCTCCCGTTGAGATGTTTGCATTTTTTGCTGTTTTTTATAATGTAAATATGAGTATTTTTATTGTGCCTTTTAATCAGGTCTGTCCTCTTAAGATCAGTTTGCTGTTTAACATAGGAATACTGAGCAAGATGGCCTTAAGTTACGTAGTATGAAAAACGCTGATGTTAAAATATAGACATAGACTTAGTACAAAATGAAAACAAACAAACAACAAACAAAAACCTTGAACATTTTGGATACCTGAAGGCATAGACAAACTAAATGAGCCAAAAACGAAAAGGGAAAATCAATAAAGCCTATTAACTTTAACGTTTCAATAACTAGTAATTAAGCAAATAAATAGAAAGACTAAA
>OLKM01001869.1:70000-90000 GCA_900291075.1 Melanogrammus aeglefinus
ACCTTCAGGATCTGGATCCCCTTCAGGATCACCTTCTGGATCACATTCTCGATCTGGATCCCCTTCAGGATCCCCTTCAGGATCACCTTCTGGATCAGGCTCGCCCCCTGGATCAGGATAACCTTCTGGATCAGGATCGCCTTCTGGATCCGGATCGCCTTCTAGATCAGGATCACCTTCTGGATCACTTCCAGGATCACCTTCAGGATCAACTTCTGGAAAAAACGACCTCCCCGGTTAACCTCTTTTTTCTGGTAATTTCAGGTTAGGTAGAAGAAAAAGACGAAGAAAATGGCTGAAACGACATTCTAGCCGGCTTGCGGCGGGCCAAAGCACTTGTCTGCTCTCAGGGTCTTACACGGCTGAAACACGTCTTGAACACACGTGGAAGCCGGGGTCCGGTTTCACCTCCTGGTTCCTCCACCCCGACACTATGTTCCTTCCATGCCCACCGCCCTACAGCTCCCTCATTTCTCAAAGGTGTTTATGGAAAGCCTTCAACCATGCAAAAAATCCTCCACCAGAAATGTGGGTGAAAAACATTTTTGGAAATGTAAAGAGTTTGTCCTAATCAGTTTCGAATGGCCCTGAACGCTTAAGAACTGAATTGCTTTTCTTTGTGGTTTTTTAGGGCGGTGGGCTTGTCATCTTTTTTTTTTGCGGTGTTTATATTTCAGAATTTTTAAGCAATACATATATAACAAATTATGCACATCAGCTTCCCATGTTAGACTAGTCTTTTGGACGGGCTGCCATGTTAGCTGCAGCAATGGGCTAGAGGTCTGCCAAGGCCAAAACCCACTGGAAAAAGTGTGTGGGTTGTGCCATGGATTCAGTTAGGCCTTTGTAACATCAGCTGCAGATTTTTCTGGTTCTGGTTTCTGGTTCTCATGCTTTTGAAAAATAAAATGCATTTAAAGGACCCACCAAGGAGTTTACCTGCATAAGAATGCTTTGGACCAAAATGGCACCCGCCACACTTTCTTTTTTTCCAATTTTGAAAAGGCCCCCTCCACCAATCCACAAGAATGGTGTGTCCGTTTAAATACTTGAACACTAAACCCGCTCTATCACTTATATATTCTATCACACTAACTCAACTGCACTGCTGAACATATTATTTAATATTTGAAGGAATAGCTACCACATGAAAACAAAACCAAAAACCTCATTAGCTAAAAGCCCCAGATTCCCTTTGCGTAGAGTGCCTTGAAGAGAGGTCCGGGACAATAGACGAGTCCACAGCCCACAGAGATGATTGAGAAATGACTACAGTTTAGCTCTTTACGTGTTTCACATTTCCCCTTCTGCTTGAAGTGCAATGGACCGGTCCTCCGCATTTCCCACCAAAGTTTACCAAACTGCGGTCGGAATCTTCGGCCATTATCTAAATAAGAGCGATTACGATGCGAGAGCCACTGTGAATGAGCTACGAGGACTCCGTCTCTCTGTCGGAACAACTAAGTGATTCTGGCGCAAAACTTTCCTCACGTCCATTCTCACGGGGGCGATATACTGTAGGTTCCTTTAACCCCCCCCCCCCCCCCCACTCCATCCCCCTAAAGAACGGAGGCAAGCCAGTTTCCAATGGATTTTACTGTTAATATTAGACCTGTTTGTGCAAGTGTGACCAAAGTGTGTGTCTGTTGATGGTTCTCTCATGCAATACTACTTACTTTCTGAACATAAATGTAATTAGTGCAACATCAAATATAGTCAACTGTTGTTTATTACATTTATTGACTGTGTTTTTAGTGTTTTTTTTGGCACATTTCCGCCCTAAAAGGCTATGTGGCACGAGACACCAGTGCTCAACGTTACGTCAAGCAATTTCCATGATTGCAACCTGTTTCTGTGTTGTATATTTTCTAGGTTTAAATTAGCCATGATAATCATAAGCATGAATTGGGGGGGGGTTTGAGTGAGTGTACTAGCGCATGCAAGTTTATTTGACTGTGAGTGTAGGTGCTCTGCTCTACGAAATGACTGTATATTACATATGTGATGTATAACAAATCCTCCACCCAACACTATTAATCCATGGCTACTTTAAGACTTAACCTTCACACTCACAGGCATTCAATAAAACTCTAGAATTGGTTCTCTGACTCAAACTCAAGCAACCTGACTTACATCCACTAAAGCTATGGCAAATCCCTGTTTTTCCTTTAAATTATGTTTTTATTTCTTTTTCCTACCACTCTCAGGTGGAAAGACTCTCAGAATTCCAGGCTTTTTAAAATGGATTTAAATAAGGCTGACGTGTAATATTTCTCCATGGAGGGGAAGGTCAGCTTTTATGCCTGGGTCATCTTGTTGTTTTATCAGTTTATACAATGAGAATATTTACCCGTCAATCGGTTGGTGAAATGAATGCATCATGCAAGGTACGATAAACCATCGTAAACTATCAATAATTAAAAAAGAAAAGGAAAGTCCTTCTGTGGTACATTGCAGTCTTTGTCCGTAAGGCTTTTTAAAAAATTTACGTAACGCTGGCTTGTTCAACACTTTGTTTTAAACTCTAAAGAAGCTCTCTACCTTTCCCATGAAACAATTCAAATTCTCCATCCGTATAGACAAGTCGCAGGCCAAGTTTCTCCTGTATTGGCCATTTCGTGAAAGGTGTCAACATTTGTTCAGGGAACATGACTTAAACATGCCGATTGATGGCTGAAAATGTGCTTTCATTTATGTATTTTACTCCCATTATGGTAAGGCCATCCAGTAATGGTGGGAAGCTGGAAAAAGCGGCTCAATCACACGTTGGACATCCAATGGAGAACGGCAAGCTGACGTTGGTAACCAGCAACCACCCAATGCAGAGAAACCACAGCTAGCCTCTAGTTTGTATGGGCAGTGTGGTCATTTACAAAAAAAACTCGGGGCCTGCCTGTCAGTTGTAGAGTCTGGAGATGGAAATGCAAAATAGGAGCGTCAATGTCAGTGGAGAACATTAGGAAAATATTGTTTTATTATTATCATAACCTGTTTGATATGAGCCCATGGAGGACCATTGAACCTTTCACAAAATTATGACTTGTTATTTTTCCATTTTTTTCTTCCTTCTTTTAACCCGCAATTGTCTGGCAGAGGACACACATCCAGCGCTGAATATCTCTCAGAGGCCCGACGCTGTTACGTCAATGGCACGACTCCCGACCATAATTCCCATGACAACTCGTTTATTCCACTGTTTTGCCGTATTGATCTGCTTTTTAAGAGCATTTACCGCTTGGCAGTCGCTCTTTAGCGGGGCAGACTTCTGGGTTAAACACTACCCCCCCACCCTGAACCACCACCCCCGCGACCACCCCCGCCACCACCACGGTAGTGTATACTCCTTAATGAGCGGTTGGATACACACCAAAGACCCACCCCTCGATCCCCGATAATCTCTGCTAACCATATGTCAAGGGCCATCCCCGTCAGAATTAGCCACGACCGCTCGCAAACGTATGCGTCGCCAGTGTGGTGGTTTTATAATCTGGTTTAGATACCCACGACTGAGAAACACAATGAGCGATTGGCAACGTTGTAAAGAGTCTGTGTAGGCCTACGAGGAAAGAGACGGATTAGGATATTGGGGGTGACACATGCCCTCCCCCGCTGTCCGCCATTATTTAAACATTAGAAAAAGTGCCAGTGTGTGTTTTGTTTCTCCGAGCTTGCCGTTCCTTTCCCTGCTTTCCCACATCAGTCCTATTGAGATGCTCTTTTAGCGCTCCACTGGAGCAGTTCGCTGGATAAATGGCTTCTTCCAGCGTACTTGTTGACGCTTATTGTGGCTACTTGAGGAGTTGAACTGATGACCCGATCTGGTCTTTAAAGAACCGCTCCCCCCACCCCCCTCTATGGTCTTTGCATGGTGTTTATTCTCATTTGCAGTGATCATATTTTCCCATACCATACAGTCAATACAATACTGGAATTGAATGAGGTGATTTTTGAAGTTGCTTATTAATTTAGTCCTCAAATGTTGTTAAGACGTCCCCTTGCCTCACCGACCTTCCTCACACTTTTTTGGTAAATGCTTCTTTTTTTTCCCATGTATAGAGGAGTTTAATGAAGGGATGCCGAGGAGGTGTGCCGTGAAACATTAGAGATAATAAAACGATTAAAAAAACGGTGGATATTGCGAATGATTGATCCCCACATGGAAAAGAGATGAAGGGATGGAAGTGGTTCATGTGCGACTGATCGTGGGAACGAGACGCTGACAAAAAATTTGAGAAGAGATATATCATGGGAGAGAGAGAGAGGGAGGGAGCGAGGGAGAGAGAGAGAGAGAGAGAGAGAGAGAGAGAGAGAGAGAGAGAGAGAGAGAGAGAGAGAGAGAGAGAGAGAGAGAGAGAGAGAGAGAGAGAGAGAGAGAGAGAGAGAGAGAGAGAGAGAGAGAGAGAGAGAGAGAGAGAGAGAGAGAGAGAGAGAGAGAGTTTTATGTTGCCTGGCTGTGTGTGTCTGATCCATTCGTGGCCCACTCAGCAGACCGCATGAGACCACTAGGGACAGACCACTAGGGACCTCATAGAGCAGGACAGCACAAAGGCCCAGCAGGGAGCAGGTGTTCACAGCATGTGTGTTGGTTCTACTCTTTTTTTTCTTACATCTTTAAACACAAACATTTGTAATCCTTATGACATTTGTAATCCTTATGAAAATGAACCAACGTAAATAAAAGTGGCTATTGTTTTGCACTGCATTTCATCGCAGTGATAAATTACAGTTTTACAGTTTTACATTATCTTAGCAATGCCAGTAGTGTGGCTGAGAATACGGAGGCCATTGTGTCTGTATTGTTTTCCATAAATCTTCACCCATGTGCATGTGTGTGTGTGTGACAGTGTGTATAGCATGGATTTCAGGATTTCAAAGTAATGTCAAGGAGGCTGCTGTGGTGTGGATGGGGCGTGTCTCAGAAGACTGCTTGTCTGCTTGTCTGTGTGCGTACATATGGGCAAAGGAGAGAGTGCTTTGTGAATATGTGCATGTGTGTGTCTGTGCGTGAGTGTGTGTCTGTGTGTGTTGGTTATCATGCCTGTGTACGTATGAGCAGTTGCTTCGCTAGTGTGTGTATTGATTAGCATGCATGTATGTATGAGATTGTTTACAGTGGTGTGAGTGCTTGCACATGTACACATGTTGGTTTTAAGTGTGCGTTGGTTTGCATACACGTATGTGTTAATTTGTGTGCACGTGTGTGTGCATGTGTGTGTGGGTATCCCTTGTGTGGTGTCATCTTGCGATGGTGCCGGCAGTCTTCAATTATTATCGCCATAACGGTAACCACAAGACCTAAACGCTGGGTGGAACACACACACACACAAACACACACACAGACGGCTTGTAATCAGACCAGTAGTCTCTTTCTTCTACCAAACCTATAGATCTCTACCATCTGCCTTCACTGTAGTGTGTGTGTTTTTGTATGTACACATGTGTGTGTCTGTTTGTGTCCGTGTGTGTGTGTGTGTGTGTGTGTGTGTGTGTGTGTGTGTGTGTGTGTGTGTGTGTGTGTGTGTGTGTGTGTGTGTGTGTGTGTGTGTGTGTGTGTGTGTGTGTGTGTGTGTGTGTGTGTGTGTGTGTGTGTGTGTGTGTGCATGTTTCCATACACCATGGGAACAGATGAGCTTGCCGATGGTTTAGCGTTTTGGTTATGATGGGAAACCACTGGTTTCCACCGCCAAAGGCAAAAAAAAAAAGACAAGAGAAGCGTCCAAAAGACTTGGAAAACAAGAGTGAAAAAGGGACCGCTAATATACACAGGAGGGTAATGCCCTGTGACAGCACTACAACAACATATGCAATAATAACGCCCGGAAAAAAAACGATATTAGAAATTTTACGACGTCCCTTGACAGTTGACTCAATTTATTAAATGTTCATTTTTTATGTGTTCTAGAAGCCCTTGCTGTGTACTCTATATTATGATCAGTACATAAGGCCTGCTATTTCAGCTGATTATAGGAGATTGGAATAAACAAAACAAAACATTTAAATGTGTTGGAACGGAAGGCAAATATAGTATTTCAACTTTACATAATAACATAATATAAACAGAATATTTATAATACACAGCATATGAATAAAGAATAGTTCGGAAATGCACTGAGATCCCGCTGTTATTTGCGACTTCCTGGGTCATCCTTCACTTAGCTCCTGTTCTGTTCTGATCTGTTCAAGAGAACAGGTTCTCAGAGGCACCACGAGGCTACGTTTCTACGGTTACTGCCACGCTTCCGGTTCCCAGTTCCTCCTCCTAGCACTTCAACCCCACCCACCTCTCTCCCACCATTCTTCCATTCATCCCTCCTTCACTTTGGCCCCGGACCCCATCATGACCTTGTGTTCTCCTTGCCCTCTACTTTCACGACGTCCCACACGTTTGACCTCGTTGGCTGCCATTTTGATTTGCCATTTGGCTGAAAGGGGGGACCATGGCTTGGTCGATCCAGACAAAACGTACCCCTGTTCTCTATGAAGATGAATAGAAGTGTACAATGTACGAAGGGGGGGGCTCTTTCCACCGTGCTTGTCCTCTGAGTCACTGGTCCCCTTTAGATGTGTCCGTCGTCAGGACTATAAAGGCGACTATAAAGCCCATTGGACGTTTCTAGGGCTAAATGTCATTGAGTCGTAAAATTCAGCCCCGGAAGAGACCAAACGCTGTTGTTGCTACCAGATTATTTTATTTGCCTGCTGCTTAGTATTAAATGTCTATCTCTCACACTTTTAAAGGCGTTTAGGTGAGTGTGTACATCTGTGTCTTTATGAATAGGGATTTATAAGCATCTCAGTCCACTAGTTTTAAACTTAGAGTTCAATTTGATCTTTATGTCATTATGAAGTTCATGTTTTACGCATCATTTGTAGACACATGTATTTATATACATATAAACTTAGCACAAAAAGTAAGGAAATTTGTGTTTGGTTAATTATTTCTCTGTGGTAACAATGCTTTTTGGCAATAAAATCTTACAGCGTTGGAAAGCCTGTATAGTTCAGTTTCAAATGGTGCCCCACTTGTAAGGAACATGCACTTGTGGGATGAGCAGCAGTGCTGAGTATTTGGGGTTGCGCCCATGGAAAATTAGCCAAATCTTCTCTGCCAATGCCAAACAGCTTATTCTGCCATTGACTCGTTTGGTGTTTGGTGGATTGGATGTTTGAAGTTAGAAGAAACAATACATATTGGCAATTAAACAATTTATTCACAAACAGGCGCCTCAGTAGCTTGTGGAAGAACCATACACAGCCTGGCACCTCCTCCTCATGCTGGTCACCAGCCTGGTCACACATTGCTGTGGGATGGCATCCCATTCTTCGACCAGCAATTGTCGCAAGTCAGCCAACGTGGTTGTGTTGGTCACTTTGGCACGAACAGCACGCCTAAGCTGATCCCACAAGTGTTCAATGGAGTTGCGGCTAGGACTGCTAACAGGCCATTCCATCTTCTCCACTCCCACATTCTGGAGGTAGTCTCTGATAAACCCTGCGCTGTGGGGGCGAGCGTTGTCATCTTGGAGGATAGAGTTCGGTCCCAGACTGTGGAGACATGGGATTGCCACTGGTTGCAGAATCTCTATATCTCTCTGCATTGAGATTGCCGCCAATGATGACAAGCCTCGTTTTTCCAGTGAGGGAGATGCCACCCCACACCATCACACTGCCTCCACCAATATATGTTATTCTATCGGTGCAGCAATCAGCATAGCGTTCTCCACGTCTTCTCCACACTTTGACCCTTTGATCCAACTGCCGTAGGCAGAATCTGGACTCATCACTGAACATATTGTTCCTCCACATGTTCAGGTTCCAGTGCACGTGTTGCCGACATCAGCGCCAACAGGCCTGAAGGTGATGGGCAATCATGGCAGGACTCCTGGCAGCCCTATGAGACCGGAGATTGGCTGTGTGTAGTCTGTTCCAGATTGTCTGGGCAGAGAGGCGTCGGCCATATCGTCCTGCAAACCTTGACTGCAAATCTGTAGAAGACAGCCTACGGCGCCTAAGTGCTGACAGGGTGATGAAGCGGTCTTCTTGGGGTGTTGTCTTCTTGGGACGCTCACTTTGCGGCCTGTCTTTGACATCCCCGTTATATGGAACTTGGCCTTCAGTGTGGAGAGGGTACTAGGGCTCACTCCTAATAATGCCGCATCTTGGTTTTGCGGAACACCAGCTTGAAGTTGCCCAATCAAGTGCCAATCGGGCACCTGATTGGCAGTACCTTGGGGTACCAGAAGCTCAAAGCCAGTGTCAATAGCAACAGCAAAAAAACTTCTTTGGCATTGGCAGAAAAGATTTGGCAAATTTTTCATGGGTGCAACTCAGCGCTGCTGCTCATCCCACAAATGCATGTTCCTTACAAATGGGGGACCCTTTGAAAGGGAATGAAACAGGCTTTCCAACGGTGTAAGATTTATGGCCAAAAAGCATTGTTGCCACAGAGAAATAATCGACCAAACACAAATTTCCTTACTTTTTGTGCTAAGTTTATTTATTAAATGTCTATATAATATCAGTGGGGTCAGGAAATTAATTTGCCTAGTGTTTCTACCTAAACACAGCCTTGGCAAATATTGCTGCTCCATAATTACCTGACACGGGGTAACACTGTCGTTTTTTATCAAATAAAACATAAGGGGTAACACTGTTGTTTTTTATTGTCCGTCAACAAATAAAACGTAAGGGGTAACACTGTCGTTTTTTATTGCCCGATATCAAAAAAAACGTAAGGGGTAACACTGTCATTTTTTATTGCCCGATATCAAAAAAAACATAAGGGGGAACACTGTCGTTTTATATTGCCCGATATCAAATAAAACATAAGGGGTAACACTGTCGTTTTTTTATTGCCCGTCATCAAATAAAACGTAAGGGGTAACACTGTTGTTTTTTATTGCCCGATATAAAAAAAAACATTATGGGTAACACTGTCGTTTTTTATATCTTACAACAAACGTAAGGGGTAACACTGTCTTTTTTTTTTTTGCCCCGATATCAAAATAAAACATAAGGTGTAACACTGTCATTTTTTATTGCCCGTCATCAAATAAAACATAAGGGGTAACACTGTTGTTTTTTTATTGCCCGTCATCAGATAAAACGTAAGGGGTAACACTGTCGTTTTTTATAAAACAAAACGTAAGGGGTATCACTGTCGTTTTTTATTGCCCATCATCAAATAAAACATAAGGGGTAACACTGTTGTTTTTTATTGCACATCATCAGATAAAACGTAAGGGGTAACAATGTTCTTTTTTTTTGCCCGATATCAAATAAAACATTAGGGGTAACACTGTTGTTTTTTATTGCCCGTCAACAAATAAAACATAAGGGGTAACACTGTTGTTTTTTATTGCCCGTCATCAGATAAAACGTAAGGGGTAACACTGTCGTTTTTTATTGCCCGTCATCAAATAAAACATAAGGGGTAACACTGTTGTTTTTTATTGCCCGTCATCAGATAAAACATAAGGGGTAACACTGTTGTTTTTTATTGCCCGTCATCAGATAAAATGAAAGGGGTAACACTGTCATTTTTTATTGCCCGATATCAAAAAAAACATAAGGGGGAACACTGTCGTTTTATATTGCCCGATATCAAATAAAACATAAGGGGTAACACTGTCGTTTTTTTATTGCCCGTCATCAAATAAAACGTAAGGGGTAACACTGTTGTTTTTTATTGCCCGATATAAAAAAAACATTATGGGTAACACTGTCGTTTTTTATCTTACAAAACGTAAGGGGTAACACTGTCTTTTTTTTTTGCCCGATATCAAATAAAACATAAGGTGTAACACTGTCATTTTTTATTGCCCGTCATCAAAAAAAACATAAGGGGTAACACTGTCGTTTTTTATTGCCCGTCATCAGATAAAACGTAAGGGGTAACACTGTCGTTTTTTATCAAACAAAACGTAAGGGGTAACACTGTCGTTTTTTATTGCCCGTCATCAAATAAAACATAAGGGGTAACACTGTTGTTTTTTATTGCCCATCATCAGATAAAACGTAAGGGGTAACACTGTTCGTTTTTTATTGCCCGATATCAAATAAAACATATGGGGGTAACACTGTTGTTTTTTAATGCCCGTCATCAAATAAAACATAAGGGGTAACACTGTTGTTTTTTATTGCCCCGTCATCATAAAAAAAACGTAAGGGGTAACACTGTCGTTTTTTATTGCCCGTCATCAAATAAAACATAAGGGGTAACACTGTCGTTTTTTATCAAACAAAACGTAAGGGGTAACACTGTCGTTTTTTTATTGCCCGATATCAAATAAAACATAAGGGGTAACACTGTCGTTTTTTATTGCCCGTCATCAAAATAAAACATAAAGGGGTAACCACTGTTGTTTTTTTATTTGCCCGTCATCAGATAAAACATAAGGGGTTAACACTGTTGTTTTTTTATTGCCCGTCATCAGATAAAATGTAAGGGGTAACACTGTGGTTTTTTTTGCCCGATATCAAATAAAACATAAGGGGTAACACTGTCGTTTTCTATCAAATAAAACCAACCCAGTCTCACCAAAATGCGTACAGATCGCACGGTTTGACATGCGTGCAGTACATACAAGCCAAATGACCATTTCACGTGCATATGATAACGCAAAACCCAGCATTATACTACCTGTGGAGGGCGCGATGCGTATATTTTTTCTTGCCAGTTTAAGCTCAAATGTCTACGACGGTAAATATGTGAGCTGCGACGTACTACCGAAGAATATTCTAACAACCAATTTAATTGCACTTTTCCTTATCGGAAGCCGGAAATTCCCGAATTCTGAGTGAAGTTCAATGCAGCATGCATCGCTGGTGACGTCGGTATGGGTATAAAGTGATGCGTGGCATGTGTACGCATCCGCCCTCCACAGTAGTTAATGCTGGGTTTTGCGTATCATATGTACGCGAAATGGTCATTTGGCGTACGTACTGCACGCATGTCAAACCGTGCGATCTGTACGCATTTTGGTGAGACTGGGTTGAATAAAACATAAGGGGTAACACTGTAGTATTTTATTGCCCGATTTAAAAAAAAAACATAAGGGGTAACACTGTCGTTTTATATTGCCCGTCATCATATAAAACATAAGGGGTACCACTGTCGTTTTTTATCAAATAAAACATAACGGGTAACACTGTCGTTTTTTATTGCCCGTCATCAAATAAAACATAAGGGGTAACACTGTCGTTTTTTATCAAATAAAAAATAAGGGGTAACACTGTCGTTTTTTATCAATCAAAACGTAAGGGGTAACACTGTCATTTTTTATTGCCCAATATCAAAAAAAACATAAGGGGTAACACTGTCGTTTTTTATTGCCCGTCATTAAATAAAACATAAGGGGTAACACTGTTGTTTTTTATTGCCCGTCAACAGATAAAACGTAACGGGTAACACTGTCATTTTTATCAAACAAAACGTAAGGGGTAACACTGTCGTTTTTTTTCAAATAAAACATAAGGGTTAATGCTGTCGTTTTTTATCAATCAAAACATAAGGGGTAACACTGTCACTTTTTATTGCCCGATAACAAATAAAACATAAGGGGTAACACTGTTGTTTTTTATTGCCCGTCATCAGATAAAACGTAAGGGGTAACACTGTCGGTTTTTATGTCTTTTTTTATTGCCCGATATCAAAAAAAAAAAAAAGGGATAACACTGTCGTTTATATTGCCCGTCATCAAATAAAACGTCAGGGGTAATACTGTCGTTTTTTATCAAATAAATAATTGGGATTTAGCTCAGGAGGTAGAGCAGTTGTCACCTAACCAATATGTTGCTTGTTCGATCCCCAGCTTCTCCTAGCTGAGTGTTTGTGTGTCCCTGAGTATGACACTTAACCTGAACCTAACTGTTGAGTTTTATCAAATAAAACATAAGGGGTAACACTGTCGCTTTCTATCTGTCTTTTTATGTTGCCTGACATTAAAAAAAGGGGTAACACTGTCATTGTTTATTGCCCGTCATCAGATAAAACGTAAGGGGTAACACTGTCGTTTTTTATCAAACAAAACGTAAGGGGTAACACTGTCATTTTTTTATTGCCCGATATCCAAAAAAAAACGTAAGGGGTAACACTGTTGTTTTTTATCAAATAAAACATAAGGGGTAACACTGTCGTTTTTTATTGCCCGTCATCAAATAAAACGTAAGGGGTAACACTGTTGTTTTTTATCAAATAAAACATAAGGGGTAACACTGTTGTATTTTATTGCCTGTCATCAAATAAAACATAAGGGGTAACACTGTTGTTTTTTGTTGCCGTTATAAAATTAAAACGTATCGGGTATAACTGTCGTTTTTTTATCAAACAAAACGTAAGGGGTAACACTATCATTTTTTTTATTGCCCGATAACCAAAAAAAAAAACATAAGGGGTAACACTGTCATTTTTTATTGCTCGATATCAAAAAAAAAACATAAGGGTAAACACTGTCGTTTTTTATTGCTCGATATCAAAAAAAAACAAGAGTAACACTGTCGTTTTGTCTTGCCCGACATCAAAAAAAACATAAGGGGTAACACTGTCGTTTTTTATCAAGCAAAACGTAAGGGGTAACACTGTCGTTTTTTATTGCCCGTCATCAAATAAAACGTAAGCGGTAAAACTGTCGTTTTTTTTTTAATAAACAATTGAGTTTTAGCTCAGGAGGTAGAGCAGTTGTCACCGAACAAAGAGGTTGCTAGTTCGATCCCCAGCTTATCCTAGCTAAGTGTTTGTGTGTCCCTGAGTATGACCCTGAACCTAACTGTTGTCTTGCCCGACGTCAAAAAAAACATAAGGGGTAACACTGTCGTTTTTTATTGCCCGTCATCAAATAAAACGTAAGGGGTAACACTGTCGTTTTTTATTGCCTGTCATCAGATAAAACGTAATGGGTTACACTGTCGTTTTTTATCAAACAAAACGTAAGGGGTAACACTGTCGTTTTTTATTGCCCGTCATCAGATAAAACGTAAGGGGTAACACTGTCGTTTTTTATCAAGCAAAACGTAAGGGGTAACACTGTCATTTTTTTAATTGCCCGATATCCAAAAAAAACGTAAGGGGTAACACTGTTGTTTTTTATCAAATAAAACATAAGGGGTAACACTGTTGTTTTGTATTGCCCGTCATCAAATAAAACGTAAGGGGTAACACTGTTGTTTTTTATCAAATAAAACATAAGGGGTAACACTGTTGTATTTTATTGCCTGTCATCAAATAAAACATAAGGGGTAACACTGTTGTTTTTTGTTGCCGTTATAAAATAAAACTTATCGGGTATAACTGTCGTTTTTTATCGAACAAAACGTAAGGTGTAACACTAATCATTTTTTATTGCCCGATAACCAAAAAAAAACATAAGGGGTAAACACTGTCATTTTTTATTGCTCGATATCAAAAAAAACATAAGGGGTAACACTGTCGTTTCTTATTGCTCGATATCAAAAAAAAACATAAGGGGTAACACTGTCGTTTTATATTGCCCGATATCAAATAAAACCTAACTGTTGTCTTGCCCGATATAAAAAAAAACATAAGGGGTAACACTGTCGTTTTTTATTGCCCGTCATCAAATAAAACGTAAGGGGTTACACTGTCGGTTTTTTTTGAATAAACAATTGAGTTTTAGCTCAGGAGGTAGAGCAGTTGTCACCGAACAAAAAGGTTGCTAGTTCGATCCCCAGCTTATCCTAGCTAAGTGCTTGTGGTGTCCCTGAGTATGACCCTGAACCTAACTGTTGTCTTGCCCGACATCAAAAAAAAATATAAGGGGTAACACTGTCGTTTTTTATTGGCCCGTCATCAAATAAAAACGTAAGGGGTAACACTGTCGTTTTTTATTGCCTGTCATCAGATAAAACGTAATGGGTAACACTGTCGTTTTTTATCAAACAAAACGTAAGGGGTAACACTGTCGTTTTTTATTGCTCGATATCAAAAAAAAACATAAGGGGTAACACTGTCGTTTTATATTGCCCGATATCAAAAAAAAACATAAGGGGTAACACTGTCGTTTTTTATTGCTCGATATCAAAAAAAACCATAAGGGGTAACACTGTCGTTTTATACTGCCCGATATCAAATAAAACCTAACTGTTGTCTTGCCCGACATCAAAAAAAACATAAGGGGTAACACTGTCGTTTTTTATTGCCCGTCATCAAATAAAATACTGTCGTTTTTTTTTGAATAAATAAAAGAGTTTTAGCTCAGGAGGTAGAGCAGTTGTCACCTAACAAAGAGGTTGCTTGTTCGATCCCCAGCTTATCCTAGCTCAGTTTTCGTGTGTCCCTGAGTATGACCCTGAACCTAACTGTTGTCTTGCCCGACATCAAAAAAACGTAAGGGGTAACACTGTCGTTTTTTATTGCCCGTCATCAGATAAAACGTAAGGGGTAACACTGTCGTTTTTTATCAAGCAAAACGTAAGGGGTAACACTGTCATTTTTTTAATTGCCCGATATCCAAAAAAAACGTAAGGGGTAACACTGTTGTTTTTTATCAAATAAAACATAAGGGGTAACACTGTTGTTTTGTATTGCCCGTCATCAAATAAAACGTAAGGGGTAACACTGTTGTTTTTTATCAAATAAAACATAAGGGGTAACACTGTTGTATTTTATTGCCTGTCATCAAATAAAACATAAGGGGTAACACTGTTGTTTTTTGTTGCCGTTATAAAATAAAACGTATCGGGTATAACTGTCGTTTTTTATCAAACAAAACGTAAGGGGTAACACTATCATTTTTTTATTGCCCGATAACCAAAAAAAAACATAAGGGGTAACACTGTCATTTTTTATTGCTCGATATCAAAAAAAAAACATAAGGGGTAACACTGTCGTTTTTTATTGCTCGATATCAAAAAAAAACATAAGGGGTAACACTGTCGTTTTATATTGCCCGATATCAAATAAAACCTAACTGTTGTCTTGCCCGACATCAAAAAAAACATAAGGGGTAACACTGTCGTTTTTTATTGCCCGTCATCAAATAAAACGTAAGCGGTAAAACTGTCGTTTTTTTTTTAATAAACAATTGAGTTTTAGCTCAGGAGGTAGAGCAGTTGTCACCGAACAAAGAGGTTGCTAGTTCGATCCCCAGCTTATCCTAGCTAAGTGTTTGTGTGTCCCTGAGTATGACCCTGAACCTAACTGTTGTCTTGCCCGACATCAAAAAAAAAACATAAGGGGTAAACACTGTCGTTTTTTATTGCCCGTCATCAAATAAAACGTAAGGGGTAACACTGTCGTTTTTATATTGCCTGTCATCAGATAAAACGTAATGGGTTACACTGTCGTTTTTTATCAAACAAAACGTAAGGGGTAACACTGTCGTTTTTTATTGCCCGTCATCAGATAAAACGTAAGGGGTAACACTGTCGTTTTTTATCAAGCAAAACGTAAGGGGTAACACTGTCATTTTTTTAATTGCCCGATATCCAAAAAAAACGTAAGGGGTAACACTGTTGTTTTTTATCAAATAAAACATAAGGGGTAACACTGTTGTTTTGTATTGCCCGTCATCAAATAAAACGTAAGGGGTAACACTGTTGTTTTTTATCAAATAAAACATAAGGGGTAACACTGTTGTATTTTATTGCCTGTCATCAAATAAAACATAAGGGGTAACACTGTTGTTTTTTGTTGCCGTTATAAAATAAAACGTATCGGGTATAACTGTCGTTTTTTATCGAACAAAACGTAAGGGGTAACACTATCATTTTTTTATTGCCCGATAACCAAAAAAAAACATAAGGGGTAACACTGTCATTTTTTATTGCTCGATATCAAAAAAAAAACATAAGGGGTAACACTGTCGTTTTTTATTGCTCGATATCAAAAAAAAACATAAGGGGTAACACTGTCGTTTTATATTGCCCGATATCAAATAAAACCTAACTGTTGTCTTGCCCGACATCAAAAAAAACATAAGGGGTAACACTGTCGTTTTTTATTGCCCGTCATCAAATAAAACGTAAGGGGTAACACTGTCGTTTTTTTTTGAATAAACAATTGAGTTTTAGCTCAGGAGGTAGAGCAGTTGTCACCGAACAAAGAGGTTGCTAGTTCGATCCCCAGCTTATCCTAGCTAAGTGTTTGTGTGTCCCTGAGTATGACCCTGAACCTAACTGTTGTCTTGCCCGACATCAAAAAAAACATAAGGGGTAACACTGTCGTTTTTTATTGCCCGTCATCAAATAAAACGTAAGGGGTAACACTGTCGTTTTTTATTGCCTGTCATCAGATAAAACGTAATGGGTAACACTGTCGTTTTTTATCAAACAAAACGTAAGGGGTAACACTGTCGTTTTTTATTGCTCGATATCAAAAAAAAACATAAGGGGTAACACTGTCGTTTTATATTGCCCGATATCAAAAAAAAACATAAGGGGTAACACTGTCGTTTTTTATTGCTCGATATCAAAAAAAACCATAAGGGGTAACACTGTCGTTTTATACTGCCCGATATCAAATAAAACCTAACTGTTGTCTTGCCCGACATCAAAAAAAATCATAAGGGGTAACACTGTCGTTTTTTATTGCCCGTCATCAAATAAAATACTGTCGTTTTTTTTTTGAATAAATAAAAAGAGTTTTAAGCTCAGGAGGTAGAGCAGTTGTCACCTAACAAAGAGGTTGCTAGTTCGATCCCCAGCTTATCCTAGCTCAGTGTTTGTGTGTCCCTGAGTATGACCCTGAACCTAACTTGTCTTGCCCGACATCAAAAAAACGTAAGGGGTAACACTGTCGTTTTTTATTGCCCGTCATCAGATAAAACGTAAGGGGTAACACTGTCGTTTTTTATCAAACAAAACGTAAGGGGTAACACTGTCAATTTTTTAATGCCCGATATCCAAAAAAGCGTAAGGGTAACACTGTTGTTTTTTATCAATAAAACATATGGGTAACACTGTTGTTTTGTATGCCGTGATCCCTGAACTATAACTGTCCTATATCAAATAAAACATAAGGGGTAACACTGTGTTTGTTATTGCTGTTCATCAAATAAAACATAAGGGGTAACACTGTTGTTTTTTATTGCCGTCATCAAATAAAAACGTATCGGGTAACACTGTCGTTTTTTATCAAATCAAAACGTAAGGGGTAACACTGTTCGTATTTTAATTGCCTGATCATCAAATAAAAACATAAGGGGTAACACTGTTCGTTTTTTAGTTGCTCGATATCAAAATAAAACGTATCGGGTATAACACTGGTCGTTTTTTATTTGATATCAAAAAAAACGTAAGGGGTAAACACTATCATCGTTTTATATTCCTATATGCCATACAACCTAACTGTTGTCTTGCCCGACATCAAAAAAACATAAGGGGTAACACTGTCGATTTTTTATTGCTTGATATCAAAAAAAAAACGTAAGGGCTAACACTGTCTGTTTTTTAATTGCTCGATATCAAATATAAACTCAGGAGGTAGACAGTTGTCACCGAACAACAGTGCAAACTAGAAAACATAAGCGTATACTACTAGTCCTTTGTATGTCCCCGATATCAAATAAAACCTAACTGTTGTCTTGCCCGACATCAAAAAAAACATAAGGGGTAACACTGTCGTTTTTTATTGCCCGTCATCAAATAAAACGTAAGGGGTAACACTGTCGTTTTTTATTGCCTGTCATCAGATAAAACGTAATGGGTAACACTGTCGTTTTTTATCAAACAAAACGTAAGGGGTAACACTGTCGTTTTTTATTGCCCGATATCAAAAAAAACATAAGGGGTAACACTGTCGTTTTTATATTGGCCCGATATCGAAAAAAAACATAAGGGGTAACACTGTCGTTTTTTATTGCTCGATATCAAAAAAAACCATAAGGGGTAACACTGTCGTTTTATACTGCCCGATATCAAATAAAACCTAACTGTTGTCTTGCCCGACATCAAAAAAAACATAAGGGGTAACACTGTCGTTTTTTATTGCCCGTCATCAAATAAAAGACTGTCGTTTTTTTTTGAATAAATAAAAGACTTTTAGCTCAGGAGGTAGAGCAGTTGTCACCTAACAAAGAGGTTGCTAGTTCGATCCCCAGCTTATCCTAGCTCAGTGTTTGTGTGTCACTGAGTATGACCCTGAACCTAACTGTTGTCTTGCCCGACATCAAAAAAACGTAAGGGGTAACACTGTCGTTTTTTATCAAGCAAAAGCGTAAGGGGTAACACTGTCATTTTTTTAATTGCCCGATATCCAAAAAAAACGTAAGGGGTAACACTGTTGTTTTTTATCAAATAAAACATAAGGGGTAACACTGTTGTTTTGTATTGCCCGTCATCAAATAAAACGTAAGGGGTAACACTGTTGTTTTTTATCAAATAAAACATAAGGGGTAACACTGTTGTATTTTATTGCCCGTCATCAAATAAAACATAAGGGGTAACACTGTCGTTTTTTATCAAACGTCTGTTTGATAAAATAAAAACGTATCGGGTATAACTGTCGTTTTTTATCAAACAAAACGTAAGGGGTAACACTATCATTTTTTTATTGCCCGATAATCAAAAAAAAACATAAGGGGTAACATTGTCATTTTTTATTGCTCGATATCAAAAAAAAAACATAAGGGGTAACACTGTCGTTTTTTATTGCTCGATATCAAAAAAAAACATAAGGGGTAACACTGTCGTTTTATATTGCCCGATATCAAATAAAACCTAACTGTTGTCTTGCCCGACATCAAAAAAAACATAAGGGGTAACACTGTCGTTTTTTATTGCCCGTCATCAAATAAAACGTAAGGGGTAACACTGTCGTTTTTTATTGAATAAACAATTGAGTTTTAGCTCAGAAGGTAGAGCAGAACAAAGAGGTTGCTAGTTCGATCCCCAGCTTATCCTAGCTAAGTGTTTGTGTGTCCCTGAGTATGACCCTGAACCTAACTGTTGTCTTGCCCGACATCAAAAAAAACATAAGGGGTAACACTGTCGTTTTTTATTGCCCGTCATCAAATAAAACATAAGGGGTAACACTGTCGTTTTTTATCAAACAAAACGTAAGGGGTAACACTGTCTTTTATTGCCCGAATAAAAAAAACGATAAGGGGTAACACTGTCGTTTTTTATCAAACAAAACGTAAGGGGTAACACTGTCGTTTTTTATTGCCCGATATCAAAAAAAACATAAGGGGTAACACTGTCGTTTTTATATTGCCCGATATCAAAAAAAAAACATAAGGGGTAACACTGTCGTTTTTTATTGCCCGACATCAAAAAAAACATAAGGGGTAACACTGTCGTTTTTTATTGCCCGTCATCAAATAAAAAACTGTCGTTTTTTTTTTAATAAACAAATGAGTTTTAGCTCAGGAGGTAGAGCAGTTGTCACCTAACAAAGAGGTTGCTAGTTCGATCCCCAGCTTATCCTAGCTAAGTGTTTGTGTGTCCCTGAGTATGGCCCTTAACCTAACTGTTGTCTTGCCCGACATCAAAAAAAACATAAGGGGTAACACTGTTGTTTTTCATTGCCCGTCAGGCCGTCATCAGATAAAACATAAGGGGTAACACTGTCGCTTTTTATCTGTCTTTTTTTATTGCCCGACATCAAAAAAAACATAAGGAATAACACTGTCGTTTTTTATCACATAAATATTTGGGCTTTAGCTCAGGAGGTAGAGCAGTTGTCACCTAACCAGTATGTTGCTAGTTCGATCCCCAGCTTCTCCTAGCTGTTTGTGTGTCCCCGAGTATGACACTGAACCTAACTGTTGTCTTTTATCAAATAAAACGTAAGGGGTAACACTGACGCTTTTTATAAAACAAAACGTAAGGGGTAACACTGTGGTTTTTTATTGCCCGATATCAAAAAAAACATAAGGGGTAACACTGTTGTTTTTTTTATTGCCCATCATCAAGATAAAACATAAACTGTCCTGTTTTTTTTTAATAAACAAAAATGAGTTTTAGCTCAGGAGGTAGAGCAGTTGTCACCTAACAAAGAGGTTGCTAGTTCGATCCCCAGCTTATCCTAGCTTAAGTGTTTG
>OLKM01001869.1:95000-100205 GCA_900291075.1 Melanogrammus aeglefinus
TCTGTGTGTGCAGTGACGTGCTCCCCAGCCACACTCCAGCCTGAGTCCCCCGGCTCATTTCCCCGGGGGCCAGCAGTGGGTCTGTCTCCAGGGCTGTCGCTGGCTCCTCAGCTACAGCCAATAAGTCCCCCGGCCCCACGCTGTAACAACACACATCTCTAGCAGTGAGTAACCTCTGGTTCACCCAGCCTCCCCGCCCCCCCAACCACCACCAGCACCACCACCACCACCAGCCCTGTCTCACCACCAACCCTCCCTCTGTTATTGATAAAGCCCACCGCATGGACAAATTACTGTGTTTTAAGGGCTTATATAGGAATTTGGTCTGACCCATGTCAGGTGTGTGTGCGCGTGTGTGTGTGTGTGTGTGTGTGTGTGTGTGTGTGTGTGTGTGTGTGTGTGTGTGTGTGTGTGTGTGTGTGTGTGTGTGTGTGTGTGTGTGTGTGTGTGTGTGTGTGTGCTGTGTGTGTGTGTGTGTGTTGTGTGTGAGTGTGTGTGTGTGTCTGTGTGTGTGTGTGTTTGTGTGTGTGTGTGTGTATGTGTCTGTGTATGTGTTTCTCTGTCCATGTCTTTGAATGTGTGTTTGTGTTTGGTTGAATGTGTGTATCTGTTAGTGTGTTTGAAAGTCTGCATGTCTTTCAGTATGATATTCTTGAGCGTGTGTGTGTGTGTGTGTGTGTGTGTGTGTGTGTGTGTGTGTGTGTGTGTGTGTGTGTGTGTGTGTGTGTGTGTGTGTGTGTGTGTGTGTGTGTGTGTGTGTGTGTGTGTGTGTGTGTTACGATTGAGACACTAGCTGGTAGGGAGGGAGACGACTAAAGGAAGGAGGGATGATTGGTAATCAGGGGAAGAGAGAGAGAGAGCGAGAGAGGGTGAGACAGAGGGAGTGAGAAAGCATTGCAGACAGATGGGGCGTCACCTGTCGTCAACACGGACCAATCCCAGAGCGCACAAGAGCATGCTGAACCAGAATTCAGCACACACGCGTGGCGCTGCCGTCGAGCAGCCATGGTGCAACTGGTAAGGATATGTGTGTGTGCATGTGCTTGTGCGTATACGTGTGTGTGCGTGTGTGTGTATGCAAGCATGTATGTTGCCCTGTGTGCGTGTGTGTGTGTGTGTGGGGGGTGGGGGGGGGGGTTGGTCAAATGCTGTGCTGTAGCTACGTGGGGTTGTGGGGGGGGGGGGGGTGGGCTTGAGGATGCGGTGATGAGTTTGGGCGGTCGGAGGCTGGGGCAGAACTCTCACCTCCGGACATCACATCAGCACCTTGCCCCCCTGTGGAGCCAGGGCAGGGCCAGGTGCCGAGGGAAAATATACTAAACGCTGATCAGAGACAGCTTGATGGACAGCATGGGACAAACTAAGAAAAAGATTGAATTGCATCAGGGCTCATTAAATGCCAAATTAGGCGTTACTTGTTTTACATGGTAAACAAGGTTCCCTTTCCCGTGAGCGTCTTCCGGTGTGATCGCGGCATACGTGATTGGCTACCGCAGCGTGACGTCAGGTTGCGTTTCTCCGAAAGTCCCTTTCGTCGCAGGTCAGCTTTGTCTTTTTTCGATACCCCATGTGGCCCCAACCACCGCAGCAGCCTAAACTCACTCCAAATAAATGGTTAAACTGGGATTTCAGTGTGAATGCACCCTCAGTCCCGAGGTACTGTCCTGTTCTATGCTGAATGCCAGAATCCGTGCCATCAAGCTTGTGTTGCTGCCACGTTAGGCTCTGTGGCTCTTTGTGGCCTTTTGAGAACTCCCTGATGTTCACGTTCACGTTTCACAATTAAAATCAGTCCAGCCTTGGCTGGCCAGAAATCGATTCACACAAACTGTCTTGCTCTTTTTGCAATTGCCAAATCCATTTGGAAGCAAAGCAGAAAAATCTTTCGGTTTTTTTACCGTAGATTGCAACACTTTTTTTGGGAGTATTGTAACCAATAGTTTTGGAACATCTGCAGAATGGAAGAAACAGAATTAATAAGAATCAACACAAAGGAAGTAAAAATTAATTAAAATATTATTGTTTAATAGCATATTTGTTGCTTTCAACACAGATTCTCCACTGTGAACAACAGATGTCCAATAAAACCATCAAGGCCATCGGAATTGCCATACAGCTTGAAAAGACTATTTCTGATCTGCAACAGAAATAATAACACAACTTGTAAAAAGCAAAAGATCGACATGTTGTAGTGTGAGTTGGACGTCGGGGTTCTCTACATAAATCTTTCCATGTCCTTATCCATCTTAAGCACAGATGGCTAGAAGCAAACTGTTTCAACATTGGTTAGCCACATTAGTCAACAAGTTAACAAAACGCAGCTAGTAAAGGAAGCAATCAAAGTGCAGAATCAATTAAGTAAACATTTTTTTGCGTTAAATATTTGAAATGAACGCAAAAATGTATTCTTTCATTCAGAAATTTTGAGTCTGAAAATTCTGCGAATGACTCTCTGACTTTCTGCTGATTATCTGTAGGCATGCTTTAGGGCATAAAACAGGAAACAGAACCTGTCCATCAATGACATGCATTTGTATTCACTGCAACTCGCTTTGGATCAATAAAATATGAATCATAGTGTACACATACGAGAAATATGATCAGAAAATTGTTGTCATAAAATCCTCCATGTGTATGACAATGCATCTCTGCACAAAAATATGTATTATACAGTAGATACAGATATAGCAGTGTATATCTGATGTGAATTATATTTCCCCCCCCCCCAGTATTGATCTGTTCAGTGTGTTTGGATACCACTCAGGTCAACAAGGCCTAGCGTGACGTCAGGATCTCTCATGTCAAGTAGGAATGGTGCAGGATGACTCCTGTCATACAGGCTTTCTCTAATGAGCCCAAGAGTGGTTGGAAATGGGAAACATGGAGCACCAATGACATAAGGCCTACGACACAAACACACACACACACACACACACACACACACACACACACACACACACACACACACACACACACACACACACACACACACACACACACACACACACACACACACACACACACACACATGCACACACACTTCCCTCTTCTTGTGCCGACTTTTCACAATGTTCCCAGCAGCCAATCAAAATGGATTGGCGCGTGGGCAAGGGGGAACGAGATCCGACAGCTAGAGCAATCGGAGACAGGGTTTAAAAAAAGAAGGGAGATTAGGGGAGATATGGAGGAAGAACGAGAGAGACAAGGAGGAGGAGGTGGGCCTGGGATGAAACCAGAGCAGGGAGATAAAGGCAGATAGAGTGGAGGAGGAAGAGGGAGAGGAGGAAGAGGAGGAGGTGGGGGCGAGGGGGGGAAGGGGCTCCATGCTTTGAGCAGACACTGATTTGATGTTTGCTTTAACTGTAAATGCTACAGCTATAGGCTCAACATTAGTTGGTTCCTTTTAGCCTAGTGACCACGCTGTCACAGTCGCTCCACCTGGACAGATGGTCACTGTTGGACAGCTCAGCTTCACTGGGAATGTGGACGTTCATTGTATCTACTCCACACCAGATCTCTCTAGCTTTCTCACAGAGTATTGCAGATAGGAGGGTCTAGGATGGCTAGGAACGCTGCAATGGGAAATACCGTCAGGAAATTTAGATTGATCAGTTGGCTGATTTTATCGGCCGATTTTGGCCTATTTACATACACATAATACAATGTTGATGTGGCCCAAAGCATTGCTGTAGGGTGAGCAGCAAATCCCACAGAAATGGCCTACATCCAGGAAACCGCAGTGTATGTATTGAATAACGGTCAATATACTGTAAATATATTTTGAATATGGGCCGATATATAGATATCGTAATTCTTAACTCCAATATATCGGCATCAACACTGAATTGGTCGGGCTCAAATAAAATTCTCAAAAGTCTAACCGAGTTATGAAGTTCATGATTATGAAGAATAACGGAATACTGTCCACCTCTCAAAGGAGAAAGGAACATGATGTTTTGCCCCCGTTTTCGCAGCCCGGTTTTTAGAGTCACAGGGCCGACCTTGCCATAGCAAACATGGGCTAGCACTCGTTACGCAAAGTCCCTGTCGTCGATTTCCAAACTGGGAAAATGTTAAACAAATAGCACAAAGCTACCAATAACACCAGCATGGCAGCCCACGGCAGGAAAATCAATGGAACCTCCTCCAATAGCAAAATTCCACCAAGAAATCTTTTTCAAAACTGTCAAGAAAATGACAAAAAGTTGACTCATGGCGATCTCCAAACCGAGCCTACCAGGCGGACGCGTGTGACAGCTTTAACCACAGTCAGCGCAGGGCCTTCGGCGGTCGTCTCCCCCTACTTGAGCCCAAAGGTCCTTTGACACCTTATGGCTGGGGTCTGTCCTGGCCGAGGTGACGTTGCGTTGACACGCGGCCGGCTGTGACTCAGTGTCCGATGCGAGAGTCTCATTAATTTAGGGCCACTTAAGGCCATTTTCCAGCTGGGTTTGTTTTCTAATGAGGCAGGGAAGGGCAATTTGGTGATTAGGCTTATGGCAGAGCCCTGCTGTTTTAGGCACAAAGGAGTGGACAGAACCAAGCCCACCACCGTCTAAACTGTGAAGGAGTCATTATGTAAATATATTACAACAAATTGAAGACAGTTAGCGGCCCCGTGTTCTCGGGGGCACGGGCGTGGTTCCGAGGGGGTTCTGAGTCGCCCTACTGGGGACGAAATGCGTGTGTCGTTCATAATGTTACCTACTGCTTAATACCATTATCGAGGTAATAGGCGGATATAACAAATCTATTAGCACAATAAAATGTAGTCTTGTTTAAAAAGTTTTGCCACAGGAGCTGAAAAACTGACGAAAGGATTCCACTGGACAAGTAAAACAGGGTTGGGAAAAAACGACACAGAAGTATAAAACAAAAATAATAAATGTTAAAGTTTCCTGTCTGACCTAGAAATAATGACAGGTCTCTGCTGCACCCGATATTTGTCAGTGGGATTGTTCCCTGAACCTCGCTCTAACCTCGGGTCTGTGGGGCCGCACAAACTATCACCTTCAATCTCCTTCCAGCCTTCCAGCACCTTGCACTACCGCCTAAAGTATGGCCTAATGAATGGGCTGAGTGTTTGTGTGTGTGTGTTTTTTGTGTATGGGTATGTAGGTGTCCTTGCATGAGCTTGTGCAATCAAGCGTGTGTGTGTGTGTGTGTGTGTGTGTGTGTGTGTGTGTGTGTGTGTGTGTGTGTGTG
>OLKM01001870.1:0-10000 GCA_900291075.1 Melanogrammus aeglefinus
ATGACCGATTAATGACCGAGTATGACCGAGACTGACCGAGTATGACCCGAGTATGACCGAGTTTTCTACCGAGTTCTGACGAGTTATGACCAGTATGACCGATTATGGGGAGGAGAACTGACATGCGTCCAGCATAACCTGAATAAACGCCGTTGGGGCTGTGGGGTCGGAACGGACGCGTGGTATTTGCACGCGATTTAAATATTTATCTGTGAAGATGCATGTGAAATGTGATGGCAGTGCCAACAATGTAGTCTGTGATGTGTATGGGCTTGCAGGCAATGCGCACAGTGATGTATGCCAACGTATGATGATGAAAAAATGTCCGCTCCTGCCTGTGTGTCCTGCCCGCACTATTGTGTCGTGTTTGCTGTGCAAATCGATTGTGTTTGTGTTGTGCGGCTCAGCAGGTGTCAACGTGGCACGCAAAAAATGTGTGTGTGTGTGTGTGGTGGTGTGTGTTGTCTGCTGTGATGTGGTGTGACCATGAATTGAAATCTACTCTGTCAGAGAGCAACCCTTAACCCCCCCACACGACGCTGAGGTGTTAGAGGTCACTGTCCGTTCCCAGAGTTCATAGTGGTAGAGGTCACTGTCCGTCCCAAGGGTCAGAGTGTTAGAGGCCACTGTCCGTCCCAGAGGTCATAAGTGTTAGAGGTCACTGTCTGTCCAGAGGCCAGAGTGTTAGCAGGTCACGTCCGTCCCAGAGGTCATAGTGTTAAGGTCCCACTGTACCTGTCCCAGACGCTGTCAGAGTTAGAGGTTCCACTGTTCGTCCCCAGGAGTAGGTCAGAGTGTTAAAGGCCCATTCACACCCTACGGTAAACACGGATACGGAACCGATTTCGTCCGTCCCGGAGGTGTTTCGTCCGTCAGCCGGGGTCCGTCCCTCTGAGCTTACGAATCCGGAGCCCTCCGGCAGAAACGGAGCAATACCAACCGGAAACCGAGACGCGGTGTATAGAGTCAAAATCAGACCGTTCACAAAATAGATAGAGTAGATAATAATATTAATAACTTCTTTATACTTATATATTTACTATTACACATGACCTTCTTTATTGATTGTTCCCTGCTGTGGGCCATGAGTTGTAACTGGTATTTAACAACATTTTGAGGAGATAATCTGCGGGTTGGCTGAGGCTGTCACATGCCACCCGCGCCTTAGGACTACGCTTTCGCACTTTTTTTGGCGATTTCGGAATGAAAGAAAGCAAAATCATCTCTACAGATGCTCATGTTTGAGATTGTCGATGCCGTTAATTTGTGAAACGACAGTCACTGCCCTCCAGAGGATGTATTGCGTAACATCCACAACAACGCTGAAACCAGACGGAGGTATGAAGGGTAGTTCCGGAGGCAACGTTTGGGGCGGACGGACGAATTTCGTCCGGATCCGGAGGTATGAATCGGCCTTTAGAGGTCACTCTCCCTCCCAGAGGTCAGAGTGTTGGAGGTCACTGTTCTTCCCAGAGGTCAGCGTGTTAGAGGTCACTGTCCGTCCCAGAGGTCAGAGTGTGGGAGGTCACTGTCCATCCAAGAGGTCAGAGTGTTTCCTTAACAGTGAGCCCACTGGGCAGAGCGCTGCACAGCTGTTGCCGGGGCCGTTGCTAGGGACGGCCCGTCCCACGGAGCTATTGGAGGCTGAGCTTGTGCGCCGTCAGCTGGGAGCAAAGTCAACCCCGCTATCTTATCTCCCGCCCCCCGCCCTCCCACACACGCGCGCTTGGTCAACAACGTGCTGGTCCTCATCACAGCTCACCCCGGCCCCCTTGAAGCCAGTGAACCCAGTGAAACCCCTTGTTCCACCGGACAGGGGTGGTGTGTGGTTAGCCTCTAAGAGTACCTGTGTGTGTGTGTGTGTGTCTCCTCTAGAGTACCTGTGTGTGAGCCTCCTCTAGTACCTGTGTGTTAGCCTCTAGAGTAACTGTGTGTGTGTCTCCTCTAGAGTAAACCCCGTATGTGTGATCTCCCGTCCCCCCGGCCCTCCCACACACGCCCGCTTGGTCAACAACGGCTGGCCTCATTCAGCAGCTTCACCCCGGCCCCTTGAAGCCAGTGAACCCAGTGAACCCCTTGTTCCACGGACAGGGGTGGTGCTGTGGTTAGCCTCTAGAGTACCTGTGTGTGTGTGTGTCTCCTCTAGGGTACCTGTGTGTGTGTGTCTCCTCTAGAGTACCTGTGTGTGAGCCTCCTCTAGTACCTGTGTGTGTCTCCTCTAGTACCTGTGTGTGAGCCTCCTCTAGTACCTGTGTGTGAGCCTCCTCTAGTACCTGTGTGTGTGTCTCCTCTAGGGTACCTGTGTGTGTGTGTGTCTCCTCTAGGGTACCTGTGTGTGTGTGTGTGTGTCTCCTCTAGGGTACCTGTGTGTGGGAGCCTCTAGAGTAACTGTGTGTGTGTGTCTCCTCTAGGGTACCTGTGTGTGTGTGTGTCTCCTCTAGGGTACCTGTGTGTGTGTGTGTCTCCTCTAGGGTACCTGTGTGTGGGAGCCTCCTCTAGGGTACCTGTGTGTGGGAGCCTCCTCTAGGGTACCTGTGTGTGTGTGTGTCTCCTCTAGGGTACCTGTGTGTGTGTGTGTCTCCTCTAGGGTACCTGTGTGTGTGTGTGTCTCCTCTAGGGTAACTGTGTGTGTGGGAGCCTCCTCTAGGGTACCTGTGTGTGTGTGTGTGTCTCCTCTAGGGTACCTGTGTGTGGGAGCCTCCTCTAGGGTACCTGTGTGTGTGTGTGTGTCTCCTCTAGGGTACCTGTGTGTGTGAGCCAAGTCGTGTCCACTGTGAGCTCTGCTGTAGCTTGTTTTGATTCTATGGGGCTTCTGATTGTTCTGGAAGTCTTTGAGAAGAGCTGGCAAACACCATCGCACAAAACACCCCCCGGCCCCCTCCCTGACTGACAAAAGACAAGACAGAATGACGCCGAATGCCCGTTTTTTGCAACAAGTGAGAAATGTTTTGAATAGCAAGTAGGCCGCGGTGTGTGTGTGTGTGTTGTGTTAGCGTAACGGATGCGCTGTGTCGCGTTAGCTTCATGGATGAGGTGTGTGTTGCTGGAGCCGAGCTAAGGTCATCACAAAGTGTGTTCAGAGTGAATCAACCCTAGCATGCGCCCTGTTTCTGCTGGGCTGAAGTCCAGATGGGAACTCATTCACTACGGCCTCGCTGCCAGGTACGTCTGCCCTCTTTCAGAGACTTTAAGAGCTTTTACAGGACAGTTGACCAGGACGGTTGTGTGTGTGTGTGTGTGTGTGTCTCTGTTGTGTACGGGGAACGTGTTAACCTAGTGATGGTTAGTGTTGGCACGTGGTTCTATGAACATCCTTACTGTACCCACAGAGATACGTTGTTGTTTCTCTTTCTTTGACAAACGGACTGATTGTGAGTCTCTCTGGATAAAAGCGTCTGATCAGTGTGAATGTGGATGTGCGTGAGGAGATGAGGTCGATGCCCATACTGGAGGCTGGGCCTGAACTCTTGGCTGTTTTAATTCGTGTCAGCCCGCTGTGGTCTGGATCAAATCCCCCAAAGTGGACCGGCTCGGGTATAAACAGGATGGGTATCTGCTGCTATTTTCCATAACAAATCAAAAAGGGTACTTACTTATAAGCTAAGGAAGAACTTAAACCCTAACCCCTGACCCTTAACCCTGACCCTGACCCTTAACCCTGACCCTAAACCCTGACCCTAAACCCTGACCCTGACCCTTAATCCTGACCCTTAACCCTGACCCTGACTCTAACTGTGCTCCTGCAGGGTGTTCGTGAACCGGAGTCTTGCCATGGAGAAGATCAAGTGTTTTGGCTTTGATATGGATTACACTCTAGCAGGTAAGCACACACACACACAGACACACACACACACACACACACACACACACACACACACACACACACACACACACACACACACACACACACACACACACACACACACACACACACACACACACACACACACACACACACACACACACACACACACACTGTGACTATTCTCCATGGTCGCTAGACGACTGAGTCGGCCCTCAGTGTGGACCTTCTCAGTATCGCTGTGTGCCTTAGGGTCCTCTAGATCTACATTTATATTTACATTGAGGGCATTTAGCAGCAATTTCTTCCAAAGGGACTCACAATCAGTCCATTTGTCAGAAGAAAGGTAAACAACAATAAATCTCTGTGGGTACAGTCAGGATGTTCATAGAACCAAGTGCCAGCACTAACCATCACTAGGTTAACCCGTTCCCCGTACACAACACAGACAGCCAGGGTAAGATGCTACACAGTACAGATGCTAAGTACTACTTTTAAGTGCAAGAGAAATGCAATCTGCAACAATGGGGTTTGGAGATGTCAATCTCAAAATACTTGAGACACAATGGACTCCCTCCACCAGGAGAGGAACATCTACATGTGTTCATGGCAGGAGGCGCGAGCCCGCTTTGTGCTGAGCTCCTCCCAGCACCCGCTCGCTGTGCAGCTCGCTGTAACCAACCCTTGGACGGTGGCTCGGTCTTCAGGCTGCTGCCTTCGTCTACAGCGTGTTGACCTCACGGCCGACCACCTCAACCAAGACGACGTCTCCATCAGTTCTCTCCTAAACAAAGCGAGGGTTGAGCTGGGAGCAGAACCTCCCAGGAGCAGAACCTCCAGGAACAGAACCTCCAGGAACAGAACCTCCCAGAGCAGAACCTCCCAGAGCAGAACCTCCAGGAGCAGAACCTCCAGGAACAGAACCTCCCAGAGCAGAACCTCCAGGAACAGAACCTCCAGGAACAGAACCTCCCAGAGCAGAACCTCCCAGAGCAGAACCTCCAGGAGCAGAACCTCCAGGAACAGAACCTCCCAGAGCAGAACCTCCAGGAACAGAACCTCCAGGAGCAGAACCTCCAGGAACAGAACCTCCAGGAACAGAACCTCCCAGAGCAGAACCTCCAGGAACAGAACCTCCAGGAGCAGAACCTCCCTGGAACAGAACCTCCCAGAGCAGAACGTCCCAGAGCAGAACCTCCAGCAGCAGAACCTCCAGGAACAGAACCTCCCAGAGCAGAACCTCCAGGAACAGAACTTCCAGGAACAGAACCTCCCAGAGCAGAACGTCCCAGAGCAGAACCTCCAGGAGCAGAACCTCCAGGAACAGAACCTCCCAGAGCAGAACCTCCAGGAACAGAACTTCCAGGAACAGAACCTCCCAGAGCAGAACGTCCCAGAGCAGAACCTCCAGGAGCAGAACCTCCAGGAACAGAACCTCCCAGAGCAGAACCTCCAGGAACAGAATCTCCAGGAACAGAACCTCCCAGAGCAGAACCTCCAGGAACAGAACCTCCAGGAGCAGAACCTCCCTGGAACAGAACCTCCAGGAGCAGAACGTCCCAGAGCAGAACCTCCCAGAGCAGAACCTCCCAGAGTGGAACTTCCTGGAACAGAACCTCCAGGAACAGAACCTCCCAGAGCAGAACGTCCCAGAGCAGAACCTCCCAGAGCAGAACGTCCTGGGCCGAGCTGGACGCTGATCACATGTTGACCAACGAGCCTCTGAAATAACAGAGGAGGAGAGGAGGAGAGAAGAGGAAGAGAGGAGGAGAGGAGGAGAGGAGGAGAGAAGAGGAAGAGAGGAGGAGAGGAGGAGAGGAGGAGAGGAAGAGGAGAGAGAGAGGAGAGGAGAGAGGAGGAGGAGAGAGAGGGGAGGAGGAGAGAGGAGGAGGTGAGAGAGGAGGAGAGGAAGAGGAGGGAGGAGGAGAGGAGAGGAAGGAGAGAAGAGGAGAGAGGAGGAGAGGAGGAGAAGAGGAGGAGGATGAGGAGGAGAGGAGGAGGGAGGAGAGGGAGGAGAGGGAGAAGAAGGAGGAGAGGGAAGAGAAGGAGGAGTGAGGAGGAGAAGGAGGGGAGGGGAGGAGAGGGAGGAGAGGGAGGAGAAGGAGGGGAGGGAGGAGAGGAGGAGGAGAAGGGAGAGGAGAGAAGAGGAGGAGGAGGAAGGAGAGGAGGAGGAGGAGGGAGAGGAGGAGGAGAGAGGGGAAGAAAAGGGAGACGAGGAGAGGAGGAGGAGGGGAGGAGAGGAGGAGGAGGAGAGGAGGAGGAGGAGAGGAGGAGGAGAGGAGCAGGACAATAGGAGGGGGGCGTAGGGAGGAGTACGGTGGGCTCATTATTTGTGCTAACATTTATACGGAGGTGCATGTGGTGTCCACGTTGGTCCCGGCATTGGGGAACCTTCTAGAGCTCTCTCTCTGCTCTCCTTCTGTTCTCGGGAACTCTTCCTCCATTTCTCTTTATTTAAAAACACAGGATTGTTGAGCTGCAGTGTGTGCGAATGCAACTATGAGTAACTCAAAGACTTCATTGAGCTAGTAGCAACCTAGCGTAGCTGGTGTAGCTCTTAGAGACCTAGCGCAGCAGCTGGGTGCTGTGGGGGGGGTTTAGGGAGGGTCAAGAGTCAAGGTTCTTGGAAACAAAGAGATTAGGATTTTATCAATAACTTTACTGATATCGCTATTGATCATCATAGCCTTGAGACATGACCGGGTAAAGTTAGTTTGGTTGAATGTCATCCAGAGCCAGCATCACACTCAGCTCATGGCACACGTTGTTATCCGGATCTTGCTGGGCCCGGGCCTCAAACCAGCACCCTCCCGTCCAAAGGTCCCTCTGACACCACCCCCCACCGTGAAGATCACAGGAGCACACCCGTCCAAAGTCCCCCTCGCTCCGGAGGTTACCCGGGGGCCGTATCGACAACGTGCTGCAGGGCCCCTCTGGGAAGCGGCCGGGAACCCACACGCACTTCAGGTAGCACGGAGTGGGCTGACAGAGTGGACCCTCAGCCTCCAGGCTGCGCTCCCTCTCTCTGCGCCCCGGCGTGCGCCTCAGGAGGTAGAGCGGGTCGTCTGGTCACCGGAGGGTTGCTAGTTCGATCCCCGGCTCCTCCTAGCTGAGTGTGGAGGTGTCCCTGAGAGAGACGCCCCACCCTGACTGCTCCTGACCCGCTGGCTGTCGCCCTGCGGGGCTGACTCCGCTGTCAGGGGGTGAATGTGTGGATGAATGGGTGAATATGAAGCAGTGTGGTATAAATGCAGTCCATTAACTTGGTCTCTTTTCCGCCGTGTGGATCGGACTCCTCTCAGACCCCCTCCCCAGGACTGATGACAGGTCGGGGGGGTGCGGGGGGGGCAGTGTGTCCCTCCCCTCAGGCCATCAGGACTGGTACGGGGCGGGGGGGGCAGTGTGTCCCTCCCCTCAGACCATCAGGACTGGTACGGGGCGGGGGGGGCAGTGTGTCTAGGAATAGGAGGTCCTCTCCTGTGTACGATGCGTCTGAAGGGGTGAAAGACATGCCTCGCCCATACGACAGGGGCGTGAATCATCGACCCCGCTGACAGTAGGCTCTGATTACCCCCCCACAGTGTAGAGGGGTGTGTGTGTGTGTGTGTGTGTGTGTGTGTGTGTGTGTGTGTGTGTGTGTGTGTGTGTGTGTGTGTGTGTGTGTGTGTGTGTGTGTGTGTGTGTGTGTGTGTGTGTGTGTGTGTGTGTGTGTGTGTGTGTGTTTTGACAGCTCATGTCCTGGCATTTGCAGGATTGATGAATTTGGTGTCCTGCCCTCTCACCTCCCACACAGACGGGGTTGAGCGGTCCAATCACAACCGTTTATCTGATGGGGGCGGGTTGAATGCGATCATCTTACAGATGAGCGGCCAATGGGAGCGGCTGAGGCTTTTTCTTAAACAACCAAGATGGCCTCCGCTGAAGTGTGTCTTCGGACTTCAGTTCTGCTGTCTGGTTATTAAACAGGAACGTCCATCAAACCGTATCGTTTCAAAGGACCCCACCGCGGGATGGTGGGAGATTTAACTCCCCCCATCACCCAGGAAGTAGATGATCTTAGTGCATCGAGAGGAATCAAGGCCAGGAGCAAACAGAATGTTAATCCTCTCCTTTCTACATCTTTATCCTCATAATCCTAATAACAATGTTCGCTCTGTGCACCAATCAGAACCCCGGCTGCAGCGAGGTCACTGAAGGTCAGGGTCGAGGTTCGGTTGTTTATTCTTCCAGTGAGCCGGCAGACGGAGAGAGAGGCGGGATGGAGGGGTGACTGAAAGGGGGAGGCTCTCACAGAGAGAGGGAGGGGGGTCTCACTGAGGGGTCACAGAGAGAGGGTTCTCAGAGAGGGGGGGTCTAGGGGGGTCTCCCAGAGAGAGGGAGGGGGTCTCACTGAGGGGGGGTCACAGAGAGAGGGGTTCTCAGAGAGGGGGGGTCTAGGGGGATCTCCAAGAGAGAGGGAGGGGGGTCTCACTTGAGGGGGGGTCACAGAGAGAGGGGTTCTCAGAAAAGGGGGGTCTAGGGGGGTCTCAGAGAGGGGGGCTCCAGCTTTGGGCAGAAATAGTTGCGGGCTTTAAGGCTTAAACCCTCCCGGACCCACACACATCTATCTTTATCGCTGGTCGCATGCAACTATAAATAACACACACACAGAGATTACACATGTACAGCAAAGGGGAGAACGTTGTTCTAGACACAGAGACACAGGCGCATGCACACACACACACACACACAGAGAGACACAGAGAACACACACACACACACACACACACACACACACACACACACACACACACACACACAACACACACACACACACACACACACACACACACACACAGAACACACAAACACCCAGAGAGACACACAAACACACACACACACAAACACAGAGAGACACACACACACACACACACACACACACACACACACACACACACACACACACACACACACACACACACACACACACACACACACACACGTGTACAGGCACACAGCACAACAGTAAACAGTAGAGAGCGTTCTCAGGGCTCTGCCAGAGAGGACTCAGATGCTGACTGATTCTCTCAGTGCTGCTGCCCCCCCCCCACCCCCCCCCCCCCCTCTGAGGGTGAATGTTTGTGTGGGTGATGTTGTCCCCCGAGCCCCCCTCCCCCTCTGAGGGTGAATGTTTGTGTGGGTGATGTTGTCCCCCGAGCCCCGCCCCCCCTCTGCAGTCTGCATTAATACCGTCTGACATCGCCCTGTCTCAACGCGGGATCATCCCTCTGTGGTCCTGCTGGTCCACGGCCACGCCCTCCACGGAGAGACCTCTGACCCTTGACCTCTGTGGTCTGACCTCTGACCTACCACCAACATCAGAGTGGTGTGGTCGTCAAGACTCAGACAGCGGTAATATCAGAGTTCACCTGGACCCTGCATAGCCCCCCCCCCACCACCTCACGCCCCTCGCGTCAACCTATTGTGTGTTGTACTTCCTGCTACATAAAAACAGTATATAGCATGGTGTAGCATCTTATCCTAGCTGTCTCTGTTGTGTACAGGGAATGGGTTAACCTAGTGATGGTTAGTGCTGTCACTTGGTTCTATGAACATCCTGACTGTACCCACAGAGATATGTTGTTGTTTCTCTTTGTTCTGACAAATGTAATTATTGTAAATGCTCTGGATCTAAAAATATGACAAACTCTCCATTGTACCACTAGATGCTAAGCTAAACAGCTACATTGTCTAATGGTGGGGCTCTTTCGCTAGAGGCTAAGTTAAAGCGCTATGCTAAAGCGCTAGTTGTCTAACAGGGGAGTTCCTTCGCTAGAGGCTAAGCTAAAGCGCTATGCTAAGGCGCTAGTTGTCTAATGGTGGGGCTCTTTCGCTAGAGGCTAAGCTAAAGCTCTATGCTAAGGCGCTAGTTGTCTAACGGTGGAGATCTTTCGCTCGATGCTAAGCTAAAGCGCTATTTGTCTAATGGCCGGGCCCTCCTTTGTCTCCAGTGTACAAGTCCCCGGAGTACGAGGCGCTGGGCTTCGAGCTGGTGGTGGAGAGAATGGTGTCCATCGGTTACCCCCAGGAGCTGCTCAGCTTCGTGTACGACCCGTCCTTCCCCACAAGGTCAGCATCACCACGGCGACGGGGAGGAGGAGGAGGAGGAGGAGGAGGAGGAGGAGGAGGAGGAGGGAGGAGGAGGAGGAGGAGGAGGAG
>OLKM01001870.1:15000-17500 GCA_900291075.1 Melanogrammus aeglefinus
ACGACGCACGACGTTGACTTTGATTTGCGTCGTTGGCAAAAGTTAAATGTAATTCTTGACTTGTCAATAAAATTTGCTAAAAAAAAAATAAAATAAAAAGTTTGAACAGTTAGTTGCCGCACTCGAATGTTCTCCTTTTTTTTTAAAAAAAAATTTCAATTGTATTCGAATAGCGAAGTTCGTTTTGACAGCCCTAGTACCCACAGAGATATAAGGTTGTTTTTCTTCTTCTGACATATGTATTTATTGTAAGTCGCTCTGGATGAAAGCGTCTGCTAAATGCCCTGAATGTGAAGCTTGTGTTGCTCCCTAACCGGTGTACGTATGTTAGGGTGATAAAGGTAAGGGCTTATAGCTTTGTGAGGCAGGTTTATTTTATAACGACTCCCACGCATTCACACAGTCACCCAAACGCAAACACAAAACAGGACTTGGTACGCTTTTATGACTTTTACAGCTGTCTAAACAATTTCTCTCTCCCTCTGTCTGTCTGTCTGTCTGTCTGTCTGTCTGTCTGTCTGTCTGTCTGTCTGTCTGTCTCTGTCTGTCTGTCTGTGTCTGTCTGTCTGTCTGTCTGTCTGTCTGTCTGTCTCTGCCTCTCTCTCTGTGTCTGTCTGTCTGTCTGTCTGTCTGTCTGTCTGTCTGTCTGTCTGTCTGTCTGTCTGTCTCTCCTCTCTCTCTCTGTCTGTCTGTCTGTCTGTCTCTCTCTGTCTGTCTGTCTCTGTCTGTCTGTCTGTCTGTCTGTCTGTCTGTCTGTCTGTCTGTCTGTCTCTGCCTCTCTGTCTGTCTGTCTCTCTGTCTGTCTGTCTGTCTGTCTGTCTGTCTGTCTGTCTGTCTGTCTGTCTGTCTGTCTCTGCCTCTGTCTGTCTGTCTGTCTGTCTGTCTGTCTGTCTGTCTGTCTGTCTCTCTGTGTGTGATACAGGGCACGCTGAAGTCTAAGACCCTCGAGAACCTGGAGAAGTATGTGGTTAAAGATGTGAGTATACCTCCTGGTCAACAATGTCCTGAAACGTCTTCTCTATGATGAATGGATGGAAGTAGGGTTACTGCCTCTTCCAAGGATCGGGAAATTTACTCCAAGATGTGACGAGGTTCCTTCTTTCCCAGGCAAAGCTGTCCCTCCTCCTGAGCCGGATGAACGAGGTGTCCAAAGTCTTCCTCGCGACCAACAGCGACTACAAATACACTGACGTGAGTTCAATCAATGAGCTGGCTGCAGTACACTTACGGGCCACAGGGGGCAGTTATGAGCTGGCTGCAGTAAACTTACGGGCCACAGGGGGCAGTTATGAGCCAGCTTCAGTACACTTACGGGCCACAGGGGGCAGTTATGAGCCAGCTTCAGTACACTTACGGGCCACAGGGGGCAGTTATGAGCCAGCTTCAGTACACTTACGGGCCACAGGGGGCAGTTATGAGCCAGCTTCAGTACACTTACGGGCCACAGGGGGCAGTTATGAGCCAGCTTCAGTACACTTACGGGCCTGAACCACGTGATGAAGTCAGTAACTTATGTATGTCTGCCCCGTCTCCTCAGAAAATCATGACCTACCTGTTTGACTTCTCCCACGGTCAGAAGGTAACGTGACGCATGCCTGACTCTGTACTGTATACATTATATGTTACTGTATACATATGGGATCACACCTTGACCTACAACAAGAACATCAGTGGTATAATGTGAAGCAATGTTATCGCATAATTATTTCATATATTGTGTAATTTTGAAAGATTTTAATGATATAGAATTTTTTGGAGCAAATATTCCAATTGGGTATATATATATATTTTTTTATTAAAATAAATAGCCTGCTGTCATGTTATGATGTTGATATGGGTGTTAATATAAATTAGGTGCTGTCTAAATTAGGGATTTATTTCAGTAACGCTGATAAAATGACACAGATTACTACGGAGACGATCATGTAATGCCCCTTGTCCCCCGACAGTACAGCTCAACGCCCCAAAGGCCGCGTTCAGACTGTTCAGACTTCAAAAGAGTCATCCGGTTCCAATCAGGATGGGCTAAAAATCAGATTTTGGCTGGCAGTCTGAACGCGGCCAAAGACAAATGAGCCGGTCTAAATCAAAGATGTATAGGTTCACTGGCCCTTTAAGGTCTGAGGGCCCGTGGGGCCCGTGGGGGCCGTGGGGCCCGTGGGGGCCGTGGGGCAGACCGGCCCTTTAAGAGGGGGGGGGCCATGGGGCAGACTGACCCTTTAAGAGGGGGGGGGTCGTGGGGCAGACTGACCCTTTAAGAAGGGGGGGGGCCATGGTGCAGACCTGGAACCCTTTAAGAGGGGGGGCCGTGGTGCAGTGACTGACCCTTTAAGAAGGCGGGGGGGCCGCGCCCTGGTGCAGACGACCTTTAAGAGGGGGGAGGCCGTGGTGCAGACTGACCCTTTAAGAGGGGGGGGGGCCGTGGGGCAGACTGACCCTTTAAGAGGGGGGGGGGCCGTGGTGCAGACTGACCCTTTAAGAGGGGGGGGGGGGGCCGTGG
>OLKM01001870.1:22500-25000 GCA_900291075.1 Melanogrammus aeglefinus
GTAGTGTGTGTGGTGGTGTGTGTGTGGTGTGTGTGTGTGTGTGGTCCCTGTGTGGTGTGTGTGTAGTGTGTGTGTGTAGTGTGTGTGTGGTCCCTGTGTGGTGTGTGTAGTGTGTGTGTGTGTGTGTGTGTTCCCTGTGTGGTAGTGTGTGTGGTGGTGTGTGGTGGTGTGTGTGTGTTCCCTGTGTGGTGTGTGTGTGTGTAGTGTGTGTTTAGTGTGTGTGTGTGTGTGTGTGTGGTGTGTGTGTGTGTGGTGTGTGTGTTCCCTGTGTGGTAGTGTGTGTGTGTGTGTGTGTTCCCTGTGTGGTGTGTGTGTGTGTAGTGTGTGTGTGTAGTGTGTGTGTGGTGTGTGTGTTCCCTGTGTGGTGTGTGTGTAGTGTGTGTGTAGTGTGTGTGGTGGTGTGTGTGTAGTGTGTGTAGTGTGTGTGTGTGTGTTCCCTGTGTGGTGTGTGTGTGTGTGTGTGTGTAGTGGTGTGTGTGTGTTCCCTGTGTTGTGTGTGTGTGTAGTGTGTGTTTAGTGTGTGTGTGGTGGTGTGTGGTGGTGTGTGTGTGTTGCCTGTGTGGTAGTGTGTGTGGTGTTTGTGGTGTGTGTGTGTGTGTTCCCTGTGTGTGGTGTGTGTGTTCCCTGTGTGGTGTGTGTGTAGTGTGTGTGTAGTGTGTGTGGTGGTGTGTGTGTAGTGTGTGTAGTGTGTGTGTAGTGTGTTTGTGGTGTTGTGTGTTCCCTGTGTGGTGTGTGTGTAGTGTGTGTAGTGTGTGTGTGTGTAGTGTGTGTGTGGTGTGTGTGTAGTGTGTGTAGTGTGTGTGTGTTCCCGTGTGTGTGGTGTGTGTGTTCCCTGTGTGGTGTGTGTGTAGTGTGTGTGTAGTGTGTGTGGTGTGTGTGTGTGTGGTGTGTGTGTGTAGTGTGTGTAGTGTGTGTGTGTAGTGTGTGTGTGGTGTGTGTGTTCCAGACCACACAGGGTGAAGTCCAGCTGTAATGCCTCGCTGGCTGATAAGCAGGTTGACATCCGTCTATTTATAGCCCGGCGCGTCCCTGCCTCCGTCTCCCAGATTGATGTCACTGTTGTCCCCCCCCCTGCCCCCCAACACACCCCAACCTGTTGCCTTGTCTCAGCTGCTCCTCTGGTCTGCAGACACCTGGACAGCAGCAGCAACGAGAGGCCGGACATCAGCGCCATCCAGAGGAGAGTGAAGGTACAGAGACTAGTCAACGACCAGATCACTACGCCTAGTTAACGACCAGATCACTACGCCCTGGGACGGGACTAGTTAACGACCAGATCACTACGCCCTGGGACGGGACTAGTTAACGACCAGATCACTACGCCCTGGGACGGGACTAGTTAACGACCAGATCACTCCGCCCTTGGACGGGACTAGTTAACGACCAGATCACTCCGCCCTGGGACGGGACTAGTTAACGACCAGATCACTCCATTCTTGGGACTGAACTTGAACTCACTACTGGGAGACCTGGGTTGGGCTTATTGGAGTTCATGTTTGCGATTCGACTTGTAGACGGACACCTTCTGCCCTCGTGCCAAGCTCTCTCCAGTGCAACACTTCTCTTCTGCTCTCTGAACTCTTCACGTTTATGAGCCGTTTGCCAGGTTGTAGATATTAGTGAGACGTCGTCATGCGACGAGGCAGCGATTCATTTACATTAAGGCCATTTAGCAGACAACTTTATCCAAAGCGACTTACGGTAAAAAAGTAAACGGTTAAAACACGCATTCCCCCCCCCCGACGTCGGAGTCAGCCCCGCAGGGCGACAGCCAGCCGGTCAGGAGCAGTCAGGGGGAGGCGTCTCGCTCAGGGACACCTGGAGACTCGAACTAGCAACCTTCTGGCTACCAGCCAGCGGCTCTACCTCCTCATCACGTTTCCTCTCGTTGTGCGGTTCTTTTTAAACCATTTTCTGGCGACACAAGACTGTAGGGAGTCAAGAAGCTAACGCAAAGGCAACTTTTAGAAAACAGTTCTGTCTGGATGCAGCCCTCCCCATACCGAGCCCAAAGGCTTCAAGCGGAAACAACAATATATCTCTGTCATAGAACCAAGTGCAAGCACTAACCATCACTAGCTTAACCCATTCCCCGTATACAACACAGACAGCTAGGATAAGATGCTGCACAACTAAGTACTATAACTAAGGACGTCCGACATAGTGTACATAACATACAATGAGAAGGACGGGGGGGCGGTCTCGGTGAGCTCTTCGTGGAGGCTGGTGACCGGAGAGTGATCCTCCTCTGAGCCGACTGGCGACGTGTTTACGGGCTGACAAGACGCTCTGAGGTCTGATCCAGGAGTCCCTAGATAGCACGCATATAAACAACCTGACGACAACCCCCCATATCAAACCCCTCCGCCAAAAATACACCGGATCGCCCCGGTCACGTGAACGGTCGGTCTGGTGTCCCAGTGTTCCCACAGACAAGGTCGGGGATGGCACTTAATGTACGCACTAATATACATCACTGTATGTCGTATGCCCTGGCACT
>OLKM01001870.1:30000-35000 GCA_900291075.1 Melanogrammus aeglefinus
ACGAGGGCCCCAACGCCCATCAGGGGTGGAGACTGCATGGGAGTTGTGTCTCTTGGTACAGCACGAGTCTTGAAGTTTGGTCCTCCTTGGTCATGAGTGTTAGGTGCGGGAGAGAGTAATCTATGGCTGCTCATCTCCCTAGGCTGTTTGGGGCTCGTCTGGTTGTCGCCCCGCGGGGCGACAACCAGCGTGCGGGGAGCTTGGGACACCCGGTTTAAGACCCACCCATCTAGTTCGTGGCCCCTGGGTATATCCGCAGGACATTGATAGATCAATACTTCCCTGGGTGCTAGTCCTTGGTCAGCTGGGGGGTTCCTTTGGCTATAAACGGGAGACGAGAGTGAAGGCAACACCCTGGCTTCCTTAGTTTTACTATCTACTACTATTCTGTCTCCTGGGTCGCATCGGTATTTAGCATATGGGTATCCACCTAGATTATCCCAGTGACAACCCTCCTGGCCTGGAAAATGACAGTCATTGTCGCTAGGCGAGGAGCTTTCGTCTGAAGGGGCTTCCGTAATCGCCCCGTCCGAGCCATCCTGTTCCTTTGGTAACTTCATATAGTCGTCTCTTTCCATAAATGTCGGTCTTGGGGTACCCCTTATTGGATCGGGGTTCTGTTGGTTCTGTTCTCTGGAGTTTACCGTCTGGCTGTTTTGCCCAAACCCCGATTGACCATTGTTTGTGGGACCTCTTTCGTTCTGGGGTGGCGTGTTGAATTTACGTTCGATCTGTTGGTTATTGTACCTTCCGTCTTCTTGACTATTTCCATGATTCCTTTCTTCTCTTGGGTCTCTGTAGATCCTGTGCGGGGTTTCCCCCTCGTTGTTTTGACTTCTTTCTTTCATTTCACCGGCTCTGCGTCTGTCGTACAGTGTGAGTTCCATGTATCTATGTTCGTTGCTCCAAATCCCCCATCCTGCCGCCAAGTCCCCTCCTTTGGGGGTCATTCCGAAAAACTTTTCCAGGTCCGTGGAGGTTGCTCCTTCTTCCAGGAGATTATTCACCGCCATGAGCATAGTGGTCATGCCTGTTCTGACCAGGTTTGAACTAGCTGACATTGACTCATCGATCGATTGACTCATGGATGACTCATCGCTTTCTCCCGGTGATGGCAGGTTTTCTGCCGCCCAGTCTGCGACGGTCATGGAGTGGGGGATCCATATCCGTTCCTTCACTCGCAACCTCCTTCTTATTATATCTGCTTCCAGTTGTTCGGTGGTCACTCCTGATTCCAACAGCCTCCTTACGTAATCTTTTTCGGATTCTCTTGGTTGGCGGTCTGGCATTAGTTTCAAAAGATTTTTTGTTGTCTCTGAGTTGGTCCCGGCCCTCTGTGAGGAATGGTGTTCACCTCCTCTTTCCCGGATGGGGGTCTGGGTGTAGTAGTACACCCTGACAGGAGCTGAACAGCTCAGAGGCCCTATTTTTAGTGGCGTGGTTGTAGGAGGTTCCTCTGTGGTTGGCTGGGTGTTGTAGAATGGGTTCCATCCTCGATCCTCGCCCTTGGCTCCTCCATAGGTTTGCGGAGGTTCCTCTGACCACTCGGTGGTGGTGCCGTGTGCTTCGCCCGCCCCTGCCATCTGAAAAACAGGGTTAGGTGTGTCCAAGAGTTATTGTTTCACGATCCGCTTTAATTAAAAATGTGGAACTAGTTCCCATCATCCTCCCATTAAAGCGGGAGTGAAATGATCGGCTACTCCCAGTCCCCCGGGTTCGCAGCAGAGCAACACACAACATGGTGAGGCCGATCGTGAGAGGGGGGGGGGGTAAGGCAGATACATCATGTTCGCATGTAACAACTTTTTCCAGATAAATGATTTTTATGACTGCAAGTCATTTCTATAACAGCTCATTTATTCCTCCGACGTCCAAATATTCCCTCCGTATTATCTCCGCAATTTCATTCAATACTCCATTTTTACATTTTATTATTAGTATTATTAATTTTCGCTGCTATTTTATTCATACAATGCAATTTTATTAATTTTATTTAATTTTATTATTTTACTGTTTTCTGCACTATGAGGCGTACTCGAGTTTAAGTTGCAGCAGCCAAATTGAATGATGTTTCCACATATATGCCGCGCTGTAGCCCGCTGCTTAAAATCCATTAGGTTTAGGAGGCCCCCTAGTGGCCGTTAGCTCTAGAATCCAAAGATTAGCCACACTGTATACTTAAGCCGCGGAATCGCAAAAAATGGGAAAATGGCACGGCCTACAGTCCGAAAATCACGGTACATTTTATATATATATATATATACACTGTATATATATATATATATTTTTATTTATTTTTTTTTTTTATTTATTTAACGCAGGTTGCCCCTTTATTAATGGAATTTTATCTTTAACTAGAATGACTCTCTTATCAAACTCACTATACTTAATCTTACTTACTATACGGGGGTTAACCCGTTTTACCAGGTGGAATATTATTTCTTATCATGAATAAATTACTCCTTGACAAAAAATAACTCCTTTACCAACCTGCTTTATTTAACTAGGGAAGGGGCAACCCTTTTTTAGCAGGTGGAAAAAAGCTCTATTAAGAATAACTCTGTTGCCAACCTATACAACTAGGTGGAATATCACCCTCAACAAATGTAACTCCTTCACCCACCTGTTTCAATACTTTAGGGGGCCAACCCTTTTATTACCAGGTGGAATATTATTTCTTATCACAAACCAAATTACTCCATGACAAAATATAACTCCTTTACCAACCTTCATTAATAGGGGGAGGGGTAAACTTTTTACCAGGTGGAATATTATTTCTATGAAGAATGACTCCGTTGCTAACCTATTTTTCAAGGTGGAATATCACCTTGGACAGAAAATAACTCCGTTGCCAACCTGTTTTAAAAAAAATTTAGGTGGCTGCCCTATTTTATCCTTAACGATTATTTAGATAAGGCTGTCTGGTTTTTCGAACCAGTCAGGCCTCGTCCAATAATATATACGATGGCCTGTCTTTTTAGACCAGTCGGACCTCGTTTTTACTTGAAAATTGAATCGAATAATAAAAAAATAAGGTTGAAAAAGCTACCTTTTAGCACAAACTCGTTTAACTTGAAAACTAAATCGAATAAAAATAAAAATAAGGTGTAACGTTACTTTTAGGAAACCAGTTATGACTTCGTGCAATATATACCTATACTCGATTAGCCTGTTTTATTTTTAGGTGAGATGTTACCTTTGACAAAAATATTTTATTTATTTTTATTTATTTATTTATTTTATGGGGCTAACTTAATTGATCCTTTAAGACTATTTAGATAGGGCTGCCTGGTTCTTTGGACCAGTCGGGCTTGTTCAATGTTGAAGTAAAAACGGCCTGGCTTTTTTTTTTAACTTGAAAATTAAATCGAATAAAAATAAAAATAAGGTGTAACGTTACTTTTAGCACAAATACCTATCTTTAGACTATTTTATTTTTAGGTGAGCTGGTACCTTTAACCCCAATAATTTATTAGGCTACTAACAAGCAGAAATAAGCAATACTTGATAATTGTAATATAATCAAAAACCATCGACCATCGCCAACCAATAATCAATCATTTCAACCAAATACAACAACCATAGCTATAAATGTCAATGAACATCAATCGATTTTCTCACAATTCAAAACCAAGACTGCCGTTCGTAGATTAGTTACAGTCTATTTTATCTTAGGTCTGCGGTTCGTGCACTGGACTGCCTGTTCGTTTGACTAGTCCCAGCCCCACGTTGGGCGCCATGTCGAGTGTTGGCGCCGCACGCGCAGTTGATTTATAGGAACTGTTGCGTACGACGCACACACCGCTTCCGCAGAGGTGTGTTTTTGTGTGTCTGGGTGTCGCACGCCCGCTCCCCGGGTCCACTCTAGGTCGAGACCCTCTTGTTTCCGTCGGCTTCACGGAGGCGCTCGGTCCGGCTCGGCTCAGTCTTAACCCGGTCCGACCCAGGTCACTCTGTTAAGTCCCTTCACAACAGTTACTTTAATACGGATCCAGACCTGCCCCCCCCCTCGTTCAGCGGGATCAAGGTCTCTCTCTTGGTTAATACGAAATAATGATGTATCTTTTTGCCTTGTGAATTAACAAAACCTCTTTTACGTCTCTGCCTTGTCAGCCTCTATCCACGTCAGTCACAATCGACCGTTGTCCTGTACCATGCGCCACTTACCGTGAGGGGGTCGGCAGGGAGAGCGCGTCCTTCTGCTTCGCCTGTTGTCGAGGGGTCGACAGGGAAAAGGACTCCAACGATTGGGTTAACCTACTACAAATGTAGTCAGGTAGATTTATTTTTAGGTCCAATAAAAACAATAGCTCTTACAACTGAGTATAGATTTGAAAAGAAAAGACAGTAAAAGAAGAAGAAAATAGATGAAAAATGGCCTATTAAATGTACCAACGTATGTCCAGGTAGGTTCCTGTAGTTGAGGTGTCTGTGTGTCCTGTAGTTGGGTGTCTGTGTGTCCTGTAGTTGGGTGTCTGTGTGTCCTGTAGTTGGGTGTCTGTGCGTAGACACTCTGTGCGTATTAAATGTTTTTTCAGGTAGATCCTGTAGTTGTAGTGTCTGAGCGTTTTAAATGTTTTTTCAGGTAGATCCTGTAGTTGTAGTGTCGACGCCACTCTCGTGCCCCAGTACACCGCACGACTCCGAGGGTTGCCCTTGTGTAAAATGTACCAACGTCCTCCCAAGAAGCGCTTGAGGTTGGATTTCTGAAACTAAACTAAAAAGAATAGAGTCTGAACCGAGCGTTACGGTATCAGAGTCCTTAAAGATGAAACATCTATTGCTATGCAGGCCGCAGTTTCTCTGAGCAGAGAGAGAGGAGCACACGACACCAACAGCAGAACCCCCAAAAAGAACCGACTGAGCTCTCACTGCAGATCTCCCTGCTTAACCCTCCGATAACAAATAACCCTTTGTTAAACCTTCCCAAGTTGTTCCCTTATTTTGCCCGAGGGCCAACACAAGACGCTTGAAGTCATGCACATGTCATCACGTGTTGA
>OLKM01001870.1:37500-50000 GCA_900291075.1 Melanogrammus aeglefinus
AGACTGAACTCCAGATCACCGTTTTCTAGAAGAGCCATTCCACGTATTTCTAACCTGCATGTCAGTCTACCAATCTTTGAGTTGTGATTCAGAAACCCTGCGTTTTACAAACCTGCGCACACATTTAGTTAAAGAACGTTCAGTGGCTTGAGACCCTAAAAATACTATTCTGTTTGGGTGCATTATCATCGGTTGGTATCCCAATGATTATTATTTTGAGGAAAATTTGATTTGATTTGCATTTTTTTTGGGTTTTTGTGTATCTTCCTATCAAATATATAATATACTGTATGCAACAAAACGCAAAGGTGTCCTTAATTCTCTTTATTATTTTATTCCAGGAGTTTAATGAAGTGTCTTTATGTCCCTTCTGCACGTTGGGTCATGTATATTTGTGGTGTTTCAGTTTTCAGAGTAATGTTGATTTTAGGCGAAGAAAGGGAAAATCACACGACTGACACGACTCACACGACTGTGTCTGTGCTCAATCAGTATCTATATAATAATTCATAGAACGAGTTAACAGACGGTATAAAGTAGAGAAATATATACTCAGAATCGGTTCAGATTACTTAGTTTTGTGATAGTACTCTGAAACGATCGCGCTCACTCACTGAAATGCGACATTTGACTAAATGTGACGGACGGATTGATTATATGAATAGATAAGTTGTCTTTTATTTTACTGTGTTCAGAGAATTCCTCTTCTATGATTTATTAACCACACATGTCAACTGTTGCCACCTATTGTTTTGTGTGCTTGTGAACATTCTGGCCTATGCTAGCCCAACGAGCTAACTGAGAGGCTCCTTGTAGGAGCTTTCCTTAAGTCTGTATTCTGAAACATGGCTTTCCTTTACACCCAGTAGTTTATTTTGTACTAAATACAAAATTGTACCAGCAGAGGACTTGAACAGAATGTACTTGATGAGGGGGTATTGCATGGCAAGTTCCTAACAACTAATTGTTACGTTTTTTTCTACCCTAATTTCCTTTTTTTTTTTCTTACAAACTTGGTTTACAACATTGATTGAATATATGAATCAGTATTTTCATGTTCCAGACTTACTTTTTTCTCCTTAGATCAGAAAACATTTTTAATTAAAGGAATTAATATTTTCCAGCCCTACAGTATGTAAAATATGATATTTCTCTGACATTATGAATAAAGTAAGTTTTACATAAGCGTGTTTGCTTGATTAAATATCTTACATCGGGTCATTTTATAGATAAGAGGTTGATAAGACACAGTTCGACCGCTGCTGTATTTTCTGTTCTTTCTGTCTGCTTTTGGACTGAAAAAAACCCCGACAAACTGAAATTAGCATCATTCTTTTGACCAATATTGTTGATCACAAAACATTAATTCCACATATCCGTCTCTCTCTCTCTCTCTGTCTCTCTCTCTCTCTCTCTCTCTCTCTCTCTCTCTCTCTCTCTCTCTCTCTCTCTCTCTCTCTCTCTCTCTCTCTCTCTCTGTCTCTCTCTCTCTCTCTCTCTCTCTCTCTCTCTCTCTCTCTCTCTCTCTCTCTCTCTCTCTCTCTCTCTCTCTCTCTCTCTCTCTCTCTCTCTCTCTCTCTCTCTCTCTCTCTCTCTCTCTCTCTCTCTCTCTCTCTCTCTCTCTCTCTCTCTCTCTCTCTCTCTCTCTCTCTCTCCCTCGTCTCTCTGTCTCTCTCTGTCTGTCTCACCCCTTTTGGCAGCACTTTGAAATAAGTCTCTCCAATCAATTGAATCGTTCTGTTAATCATTCACTTTTTTATTGAACCACCAGAGGAATCTCTGGGAGTCTTCTTGAGTCTGAGGGAGAGACCTCCCTCTCATTGGACAGCTGACAGGACTGGGGAGATAGTCTGAACACGGATCCATGTATTCAACTCAACTCTAAAATAAAGACCTATTCATCCTACAAATAGGATCTCTTCTCGACTGTGCCGAACTCAGTCATCGATTCTCCCATCGTGTCGAAAGTCTTTCTTTGCTTGCAGACTTTATAGATCACGATCAATTCAGAGTCGCTGGTGACGCAGGCGCTGTTGCTCCAGTGCGGATCAGTAGAGAATGAAACATAAAAACATCCTTCTCCCACTTTCTCTTCGCTTGTTTCTGACATGATTGTCCCTGCAGAGCAGAGTGGACCTGATGCATAGGATCAAGTAAACGTACAACGATATATGTATATATATATATATATATATATATATATATATATATATATATATATATATATATATATATATATATATATATATATATATATATATATATATATATATATACATATATATATATATATATATATATACATATATATATATATAACATATCATCATACACTACATACATACACATACATACATACATACATACATACATACATACATACATACATACATACATACATACATACATACATACATACATACATACATACATACATACATACATACATACATACATACATACATACATACATACATACATACATACATACATACATACATACATACATACATACATACATACATACATACATACATACATACATACATACATACATACATACATACATACATACATACATACATACATACATACATACATACATACATACATACATACATACATACATACATACATACATACATACATATATATATATATCTATGATTGCCAAAAGTTTTTATATGAAGTGGCGTTCACAGAAAAGTTAAAAAATAGCGACCTCCAGTGGTTACAAGTTGCGTACAAATAATGATTGACATTATACTCCTTGTTAATATACAATGTCTATGGAATATCGTCAACTATTCAATAAAAAACTAAAGCACGGACATACATGTTATTTCATAATGATACATACACTACATACAATACATACATACATACATACATACATGAACATACATACATACATACATACATACATACATACAATACATACATACAATACATACTTACATACATACATACATACATACATACATCATTAGCATATTACATACGAACATACATACATACATACATTACATACATACATGACAAACATACATAACATACATGGAAAAGAAATTAAGTTACCCATTAAGTTTCAAAAATTCTACAATCATTTCATAATGGATAAAAGAAGTTATTGAAGCTGGATTGATGATAGAAGTTATCATTTAATCACATACTAATACAAAAAAATATCATGATGTCCTGCGTCAGTCTTTACTTGGCGGTTTATGTACATAAGCACTGAAACATAAGGCAGCAAACTAGAGCTCATCATCCATAAAGTGATTAAGGGAGGGGCCATCATGCATACACCCGGCTGCATGGTCATGCTCTAGCAGGCACACACACACACACACACACACACACACACACACACACACACACACACACACACACACGACACACACACACACACACACACACACACACACACACACACACACACACACACACACACACACACACACACACACACACACACACACACACACACACACACACATACACACACACACAACACCACACACACACACACACACACACACACACACACACACACACACACACACACATGCCCACACGATGCACACACACACACACACACACACATGCCCACACGATTGACATCACACACACATGTAGAGCAAGCGGCGATTCACAGAAAAGTTAAAAAATAGCGACCTCCAGTGGTTACAAGTTGCGTACAAATAATGATTGACATTATACTCCTTGTTAATATACAATGTCTATGGAATATCGTCAACTATTCAATAAAAAACTAAAGCACGGACATACTTGTTATTTCCGATGAGTTCATTTGCAAAAGAAAACCAATAACCTTAATCCATTATTGAATATTCAATTCAATATCCAATTTGATATCAAATTGAAGTCGCTTTGATTGTTTTATAAAATTTCTTGATTGTAAAACTAGTGTGAAGTTATGTTCTTTTTCCATTTTTCAAATGAACTCTTCATATAACTGCTTTATATTTTACAAAATATACAATGTGCCAGAATTGCTTTTTTCAGAAATTCGGAAAATGTTCATCATTAGCATATTTCCTCGAACTCATTTCCATTTCATCTGAGGTAATGAAAAGTGCCGAACAAAAAGATAGAAAAATGGAAAAGAAATTAAGTTACCCATTAAGTTTAAAAAATTCTACAATCATTTCATAATGGATAAAAGAAGTTATTGAAGCTGGATTGATGATAGAAGTTATCATTTAATCACATACTAATACAAAAAGATATCATGATGTCCTGCGTCAGTCTTTACTTGGCGGTTTATGTACATAAGCACTGAAACATAAGGCAGCAAACTGAGAGCTCAATTCCCCGGGAAGTGATTAAGGGAGGGGCCATCATGCATACACCCGGCTGCATGGTCATGCTCTAGCAGGCACGCACACACACACACACACACACGCACACACACACACGCACACGCACACACACACACACACACACGCACGCACGCACACACACACACACACACACACACACACACACACACACACACATGCCACACACACACCAACACATCACACACAACACACACAACACAACACACACACACATGCCCACACGGATGCACACACACACACACACACATGCCCACACGATGCACACACACACGCACACGCACACGCACACACACACACACACATGCCCACACGATGCACACACACACACATGCACATTCTAATGTTAAAAACAATATGCCTGTATCATTTAAGTCATTTTTAATGTTGAGGTTATTTTTTTGTAACGTTGATGATACTCAACACGTTAGATGAGGTCATTAATACTGTGCAATTATCAAGTTTGATTATTTTCAAAATTGGCAACAAAAAATAAAAAGACGTTTGTCCACGTGCATAATTACTACAGCTCCACCCCCTCCCCTGATCTCCTCCCTCTCGCCGACCGCTACACTGCCTTCTGGAATAAAACTACTATAGCAAACAGTCTGGACTCAAGGCGCTTAACATTAGACATACCTGAAGAGAGGGAGAGAGGGGGGAGAGAGATAGAGGGAGAGAGAGAGAGGGGGAGAGAGAGAGAGAGAGAGAGAGAGAGAGAGAGAGAGAGAGAGAGACAGACAGGCAGAGAGACAGACAGACAGACAGACAGACAGACAGACAGACAGACAGACAGACAGACAGACAGACAGACAGACAGACAGACAGACAGACAGACAGACAGACAGACAGACAGAGAGAGAGAGAGAGAGAGAGAGAGAGAGAGAGAGAGAGAGAGAGAGAGAGAGAGAGAGAGAGAGGGAGAGAGGAGCATTGCAAGGGGGGGATCTCTGTTTGAGGACGCAGATCAGTGGCATTTTTCTTTTTTCAGAAAACCAATATATATATGATACTTACGTACAAATATATCTGTCAATCTACAATACATCGATCTCTGGAACCATAATCATCTCTTAAATAAACTATATATGTCATTGCACGTTTTTGTTAAAATAATTGATTAAACGATTTCTCTGAAAGGCAATAGTGTGATTTCTCTTATAAAGGTGAAAAAGATATTGTACCATCGGCCGATTTAGAATAATAGTAAAAAATAAGAAGATCTGTAATATTCACATCTGTAAAAGACCCCCACCTCTCCGTATCCATGACGCCTGGACCCCGGGGGCGTGTCTCTGCCAGGCCACGCCCCTCACATCTGTGCACATGCTCATGCATGTTTGTAGGCCGGTGTGTATGCCATCTCTGTCTCTATATGCATACATATATACACGTTATTATAAAATAAATAAATAGAGGAAACATTCTTGGTTTGGCGACGTCTCAAGCGGTTGTGCTACAGTCTCTGATCGCCACGGCGACCTGCTGGGAGGGGGGCTCTGTCGAGGGTCCGGCTGCCTGTGTGTGTGTGTGTGTGTGTGACGTATGTGTGCGTATGCGTCAGTCTGTGTGTGTGCGTTATTGTGTGTGCGTATGCGTGTGTGTGACGTATGTGTGCGTATGTGTAAGTGTGTGTGTATGTGTGTCTGCGTGTGCGTCTGAGCAGAGTGTGCATCATCCAGCGTGACCACCGGGGGCCGCGCCCCGTGCCGGCCCCCCACCTCCAGGACGAGACCCCACCCCCTCTGGTTAGGGCCCCGCCCCCTCTGGTCAGGGCCCTGCCCCCTCTGGTCAGGGCCCCGCCCCCTCCGGTCAGGGCCCCACCCCCTCTGGTCAGGGCCCCACCCCCTCTGGTCAGGGCCCCGCCCCCTCTGGTCAGGGCCCCGCCCCCTCCGGTCAGGGCCCCGCCCCCTGTTGGCCGGGTCTGTGATGTGGTCCGTGGCCCCCTGCTGGTGGAGGAGGGGCCGGGTGGATCCGGGGGGGGGTGGCCCCGGGGAGCCCACTGCCCGCCCTCCTCTGTGAGGGGGGGGGTGAGACCCCCGGCCCCCCGCCTCCCTCCCCCCGTGCCCCAACCCCCCCCCCCCCCCGTGTGTGTGTGTGTGTGGGTCAGAGGAGGTATGGTGTTGGGCCCCTGGTGGCGGGGCCACGCCCCTCAGGGGCCCCGGGGGGGGTCGCTGGGGGTCTAGATGGGGCCCTCGAGGTGGTGGGCGGCGCTGTGGTTGGGCCGCCCGCCAAGACCCCCCACACAGTTCTGGTTGAGCAGCAGCTGGGACGACTCGTTGGCCGTCGCCATGGTGACGGCGGACGGGGCGGTGCCGGTGTGGGCGGGGCCGGGGGGCGGGTCCACGGCGTCGTACACCTCGCTCAGCGTCAGCTCCATCTTGGTGAACTCGGTGTCGCTGGACTGCGGCGTCTTGTCCATGCGGGACGCCAGCACGGCGTTCTGGTACTGCTGCCGGCTCACCTGGGGGCAGGTAGCACAGGGGGGCGGGGTTAGAACACGGTCCAATCAGAGGCCAGGGGCGGGGTTAGAACACGGTCCAATCAGAGGCCAGGGGCGGGGTTAGAACACGGTCCAATCAGAGGCCAGGGGCGGGGTTAGAACACGGTCCAATCAGAGGCCAGGGGCGGGGTTAGAACACGGTCCAATCAGAGGCCAGGGGCGGGGTTAGAACACGGTCCAATCAGAGGTGAGGGGCGGGGTTAGAACACGGTCCAATCAGAGGTGAGGGGTGGGGTTAGCAAGCTACTTTCAGAGGTCTGATTTGTCTGTCTGTCTGTCTCAGCTTGATGTACTGCAGGTCTGAGCTGCTGTCTGTCTGTCTGTATGTCTGTCTGTCTGTCTGTCTCACCTTGATGTACTGCAGGTCTGAGCTGCTGTCTGTCTGTCTGTCTGTCTGTCTGTCTGTCTGTCTGTCTGTCTGTCTGTCTGTCTGTCTCACCTTGATGTACTGCAGGTCTGAGCTGCTGTCTGTCTGTCTGTCTGTCTGTCTCAGCTTGATGTACTGCAGGTCTGAGCTGCTGTCTGTCTGTCTGTCTGTCTGTCTGTCTGTCTGTCTCACCTTGATGTACTGCAGGTCTGAGCTGCTGTCTGTCTGTCTGTCTGTCTGTCTGTCTGTCTGTCTCACCTTGATGTACTGCAGGTCTGAGCTGCTGTCTGTCTGTCTGTCTGTCTGTCTGTCTGTCTCACCTTGATGTACTGCAGGTCTGAGCTGCTGTCTGTCTGTCTGTCTGCCTGTCTGTCTCACCTTGATGTACTGCAGGTCTGAGCTGCTGTCTGTCTGTCTGCCTGTCTGTCTCACCTTGATGTACTGCAGGTCTGAGCTGCTGTCTGTCTGTCTGTCTGTCTGTCTGTCTGTCTGTCTGTCTCACCTTGATGTACTGCAGGTCTGAGCTGCTATCTGTCTGTCTGTTTCTCTCTGTCTGTCTGGCTGTCTGTCTGTCTGCCTGTCTCACCTTGATATACTGCAGGTCTGAGCTGCTGTCTGGCTGTCTGTCTGTCTGTCTGCCTGCCTGTCTCACCTTGATGTACTGCAGGTCTGAGCTGCTGTCTGTCTGTCTGTCTGTCTGTCTGTCTGTCTGTCTGTCTGTGTCTCTCTGTCTGTCTGGCTGTCTGTCTGTCTGCCTGTCTCACCTTGATGTACTGCAGGTCTTAGCTGCTGTCTGTCTGTCTGCCTGTGTCTCTCTGTCTGTCTGTCTGTCTGTCTGTCTGTCTGTCTGTCTGTCTGCCTGTCTCACCTTGATGTACTGCAGGTCTGAGCTGCTGTCTGTCTGTCTGTCTGTCTGTGTCTGTCTGTCTGTCTGTCTGCCTGTCTCACCTTGATGTACTGCAGGTCTGAGCTGCTGTCTGCCTGTCTGTCTGTCTGTCTGTCTGCCTGTCTCACCTTGATGTACTGCAGGTCTGAGCTGCTGTCTGTCTGTCTGCCTGTCTGTCTCACCTTGATGTACTGCAGGTCTGAGCTGCTGTCTGTCTGTCTGTCTGTCTGTCTGACTGTCTGACCTTGATGTACTGCAGGTCTGAGCTGCTATCTGTCTGTCTGTGTCTCTCTGTCTGTCTGTCTGTCTGCCTGTCTCACCTTGATGTACTGCAGGTCTGAGCTGCTGTCTGTCTGTCTGTGTCTCTCTGTCTGTCTGCCTGTCTCACCTTGATGTACTGCAGGTCTGAGCTGCTGTCTGTCTGTCTGTGTTTCTCTGTCTGTCTGGCTGTCTGTCTGTCTGCCTGTCTCACCTTGATGTACTGCAGGTCTGAGCTGCTGTCTGTCTGTCTGTGTCTGTCTGTCTGTCTGTCTGTCTGTCTGCCTGCCTGTCTCACCTTGATGTACTGCAGGTCTGAGCTGCTGTCTGTCTGTCTGTGTCTCTCTGTCTGTCTGTCTGTCTGCCTGTCTCACCTTGATGTACTGCAGGTCTGAGCTGCTGTCTGTCTGTGTCTCTCTGTCTGTCTGGCTGTCTGTCTGTCTGCCTGTCTCACCTTGATGTACTGCAGGTCTGAGCTGCTGTCTGTCTGTCTGTGTCTGTCTGTCTGTCTGTCTGTCTGCCTGCCTGCCTGTCTCACCTTGATGTACTGCAGGTCTGAGCTGCTGTCTGTCTGTCTGTCTGTCTGTCAGTCTGTGTCTCTCTGTCTGTCTGTCTGTCTGTCTGTCTCACCTTGATAAACTGCAGGTCTGAGCTGCTGTCTGTCTGTCTGTCTGTGTCTGTCTGTCTGTCTGTCTGCCTGTCTCACCTTGATGTACTGCAGGTCTGAGCTGCTGTCTGTCTGTCTGTCTGTCTGTGTCTGTCTGTCTGTCTGCCTGTCTCACCTTGATGTACTGCAGGTCTGAGCTGCTGTCTGTCTGTCTGTCTGTCTGTGTCTGTCTGTCTGTCTGTCTGCCTGTCTCACCTTGATGTACTGCAGGTCTGAGCTGCTGTCTGTCTGTCTGTCTGTCTGTCTGTCTGTCTGTCTGTGTCTGTCTGTCTGTCTGTCTGCCTGTCTCACCTTGATGTACTGCAGGTCTGAGCTGCTGTCTGTCTGTCTGTCTGTGTCTGTCTGTCTGTCTGTCTGCCTGTCTCACCTTGATGTACTGCAGGTCTGAGCTGCTGTCTGTCTGTCTGTCTGTCTGTCTGTCTGTCTGTGTCTGTCTGTCTGTCTGTCTGCCTGTCTCACCTTGATGTACTGCAGGTCTGAGCTGCTGTCTGTCTGTCTGTCTGTCTGTCTGTCTGTGTCTGTCTGTCTGTCTGTCTGCCTGTCTCACCTTGATGTACTGCAGGTCTGAGCTGCTGTCTGTCTGTCTGTCTGTCTGTCTGTGTCTGTCTGTCTGTCTGTCTGCCTGTCTCACCTTGATGTACTGCAGGTCTGAGCTGGCTCGCACCGAGTAGTCGGGCACGTAGACGTGGAGGAAGGTGTTGAGCTGGTTGTTGCTGCTGCCCAGCGCGGGGGGCAGGGCGTCCGGCCGCTCGCTCCTGTTTGGAGAGTCGGAGTGGTTGAGTCCAAAGGGCCGGGGGGGGGACTTATTCTCTGGAAGGAGAGGAATTATCAAGAAAAGAAAGGAGGGTTGGACACCACATTCAACACCGTTGTTCCACAGTTGATCCCCGTCTCCCCCCGACTTGGGGAGAGCAATGGTTCGCCCCGAAGAGGGTCTCTCAACACGTTAACACACTTTATCACAAAACACACACAACTGTTACGGGCGGCCTGCACATGCACTTTGAGAAGTCACTAGTTAGTGGTTAGTTAGTAGTTTGAGTTGAGTTCCCCGATGGCGTGTTTATTCTGTGTGTGTTTGCAGGTTGTCAGAAATGTGACGTTTAAACTGTGAACTGTTTGTGGCAAAAACTCCTTAGGGTGAGGTGGGGGGTGGGTGCCAGTGGGTCAGCGCCCCTGGTGGTCCCTGGCCCTGCCAGCGGGGCTCCAGTGGGGTTCTTCATGGAGAGGAGGTTCTCCGGTCTTCAGCTGGCCGCGCTGCACTGCGGCCTCGGCCCGCTGTAAGACTGGTGTTTAATTAAAGCGAGATTATGTTTTCCACTTCTTAAAGAAGGGAACTCACACAACAAAGTGAGGCAGACTGGGAGCACTAATGCTACTACGCTCAGAGGAATGTATGTAATCCCACGGTTCCACTGCGTGTGTGTGTGCGCGCGTGTGTGTGTGGGCACGCATTTGTGTACGGGTTTGTGTGTTCAGATGTGTGTGTGTGTGTGCACATGTGTGTGGGTATTTGTGTGGGCATGCATCTGAGCACGTGCGTGTTTCCGTGTGTATGTGTGTGTGTCGACCAGGCGCAGTAGGGGTAAACCTGGCAACTTGTGGATTAGTACTCCACTTTCCGGAGGGGCCAATCAATACAGAGCACACACACACACACACACGCACACACACACACACACACACACACACACACACACACACACACACACACACACACACACACACACACACACACACACACACACACACACACACACACACACACACACACACACACACACACGCACACTATCAACACACACACACCGTACACACACACACGCACACTATCAACACACACACACACACAAACACACATACAGACACACACAGCCCACCTATACACACACGTACTCAGACCCCGGGGGGCGGGGGGACAACATGCTAGAGAGGCCCTGGATGTCACTGGGGGTCACGGCTGGGAGTGGGGGGAGCGAGGCTGCCTCTAGAGGCAGAGGTCAGGAGGCTGGGGGGGGTCCCTACACTCGCGCCATGTGTGTGTGTGTGTGCGTCCATTTGTCCATGTGTGTGTGTGTGTCGTGTGTGAACATGTGTGCATGTGTGTGTCCATGTTTCTATGTGCGTGTGTTTGCATGTGTCCATGTGTGTGTGTGTGTGTCCATGTGTGTGTGTGTGTGTGTGTGTGTGTCCATGTGTGTGTTTGTGCATGTGTCCATATGTGTGTGTGTGTGTGTGTGCATGTGTCCACGTTTGTGTGTACATGTGTCCGTGTGTGTGCGTGTGTACTTGTGTCTGTGTGTGTGTGTGTGTCCATGTGTGTCCATGTGTGTGCGTGTGTGTCCATGTGTGTGTTTGTGCATGTGTCCATATGTGTGTGTGTGTGTGTGTGCATGTGTCCACGTTTGTGTGTACATGTGTCCGTGTGTGTGCGTGTGTACATGTGTCTGTGTGTGTGTGTGTGTCCATGTGTGTGCGTGTGTGTCCATGTGTGCGTGTGTCCATGTGTGCATGTGTCCATGCGTGTGTGTGTTCCCAGCAGGGTCCCGGGGGCTGTGTGGGGGTCTTGTTGATGCAGTTAAAGGGTTACAGGCTGAGAGGAGGAGGAGGAGAGGTGCATTGTGGGGAGGCCCCTGGCCCCACACCATTCACCAGCTTGACGAATGGCCCTGGGGCAGAAGGCACTGCTCTTCACTGGTTCCACTGGTTTATACAGTGGCTCTCTCCCACATCCCATCCCCGACACACACACACACACTCACTCACACACACACACACACACACACACACACACACACACACACACACACACACACACACACACACACACACACACACACACACACACACACACACACACACAACAGCACACACACACACACACACACACACACACACACACACACACACACACACACACACACACACACACACACGCCATCACACACACACACACACACACACACACACAGTCACACACAACACACACACACACACACACACACACAACACACACACAACCACACAACAACACACAACACGCGCGTCACACACACACACACACCACACACACACACACACACACACACACACACACACACAACCACACACCACACACACACCACGCCGTCACACACACACACACACACACCACACACAACACACACACACACACACACACACAACACACAACACGCCGTCACACATACACACACACACACACACACACACACACACACACACAACCACACACACACACAACACGCCGTCACACACACACACACACACACACACACACACACACACACACACACACACACACACACACACACACACACACACACGCCGTCACACACACACACACACACACACACACACACACACACACACACACACACACACACACACACACACACACAACATGCCGTCACACGCCGTCACACACACACACACAC
>OLKM01001870.1:68404-70904 GCA_900291075.1 Melanogrammus aeglefinus
TCCTGTCTCCTGATTCCTCACTCCTAGCTCCTTACTCCTAGACTCCTTACTCCTAGACTCCTTACTCCTATCTCCTGAATCCTTACTCCTAGCTCCTTACTCCTAGACTCCTAGACTCCTTACTCCTAGACTCCTAGACTCCTTACTCCTAGACTCCTAGCTCCTAACCCTCACTATGGGAGCCACAGGTCAAAGGTTGAGTAAACTTGAGTACTTAAATAAATCTATTTGTGGAATCTTTCTTCCTCATAAAAAAAGATGGTGTGTGTGTGTCTGCGTGCTTGTGTGTCTCTTTGTATGTGTGTATACGTGTGTGTGTGTGTGTGTGTGTGTGTGTGTGTGTGTGTGTGTGTGTGTGTGTGTGTGTGTGTGTGTGTGTGTGTGTGTGTATACGTGTGTGTGTGTGTGTGGTGTGGGTGTGTGTGTCTGTGTGTGTGTGTATGTGTGTGTGTGTGTGTGTGTGTGTGTGTGTGTGTGTGTGTGTGTGTGTGTGTGTGTGTGTGTGTGTGTGTGTGTCTGTGTGTGTATGTATGTGTGTGTGTATGTGTGTGTGTGTATGTGTGTGTGTGGGGGGGGGGGGGGGGCACATTGTTAGAATACCATAATTGTTCCATAACCTTAAATTATGTCTGAAAAAACAAATAGATTAGCCCAAATATTTACACAATTCTATAACATCCCATAATGCTTCCATTAATGGCATAGAATGTTAACAGCTATGTGGCACTCAACAAACACTTCAGTGATGAGGTTATGCTCTAAAGTTATGCTATCCTTTCCTTTGAACTCATGTTGCTGATGGAAGGGGCCCTAAGTCTTGGCCCTCAGAGTACTGGGACCAGGTGGGACGCGCCCTGGCCCTCGGAGGAGCCCGGCACAGAGCACGGTATCAGCTATCCTGAATTCTGAATGCCCTGAATGTACATGAACCGAGGAAGGTCCCTTGTGCGAGTAAAGCCGCGGGACGCGGGTGTGAGGAAGTGGATCTCTACGGCGGGCGTCTGCCCGGTGCCCATCTGAAACCTGACAGCTCTACAGTCGGCCGGGCCCCGGGCCGGGCCGGGCCGGGCCGGGCAGGGCTCTATCTACCGCTAAACCAGGGGGCTACTTCCTCCTGCTTCCAGAACCCTCCAGCAGAACACTGGCCTCAGACCACAGGAGCCCGGTTCCAGCTGGCTCCCACCAGAGTCCAGACCAGTGGATCTCAGACTGTCTATCCCGCAGACCGTGTCAGTGCCACCATGATGAGCGAGGTTATAGAGTAGAACCCAGTCCCATAGAGCACGCCCCCCACCCAGGAGGCACCCTGAAACTGAACCTAGAGGGGCCCCGGGGTCTGATGGGGGCCCAGGGGGTCTGATGGGGGCCAGGGGGTCTGATGGGGGCCAGGGGGTCTGATGGGGGCCAGGGGGTCTGATGGGGGCCAGGGGGGCTGAATGGGGGCCAGAGGTCTGATGGGGCCCAGGGGTCTGATGGGGCCAGGGGGTCTGATGGGGGGTCAGGGGTCTGAGGGGGCCCAGAGGGTCTGGAGGGGGCCCAGGGGTCCTGATGGGGGCCAGGGGTCTGATGGGGGCCCCCAGGGGTCTGACGGGGCCCACAGGGCGTCTGATTGGGGGGCCAGGGGGTCTCATGGGGGGTCAAGGGGTCTGAAGGGGCCCAGGGGGTCTGATGGGGGGCCAGGGGGTCTGATGGGGCCAGGGGGTCTGATGGGGTCAGGGGGTCTGATGGGGCCAGGGGTCTGATGGGGGGGCCAGGGGTCTGATGGGGGCCCAGGGGTCTGATGGATGGGCGGTCCAGGGGTCTGACAGGGGGCCCAGGGGGGTCTGAATGGGGGCCAAGGGGGTCTGATGGGGGGGTCAGGGGGCTCGTGATGGGGGCCGGGGGTCTGATGGGGGGCCCAGAGGGTTCTGAGGGGGCCCAGGGGGGTCTGATGGGGGCCTCCGGTGGTCTGACGGGGCCCAGGGGGTCTGATGGGGGTCCCCAGGGTCGTGATGGGGCCACAGGGGTTCTGATGGGGGACCAGCGGGGTCTGCGAGGGGCGGCCTACAGGGGGTCTGATGGGGGGCCCAGGGGGTCTGAGGGGGCCCAGGGGGTCTGAGGGGGCCCAGGGGGTCTGATGGGGGCACAGGGGGTCTGATGGGGGGCCAGCGGGTCTGAGGGGGGACTCACTGTACAGGTCCGTCTCGTCCAGGATCTCCGACTTGATGATCTCCTCGATGACGTCCTCCAGGGTCACGATGCCCAGAACCTCGTAGAACGGGTCCCCCGCGCCCTCGTTGTTCACCCGCTGCACCACGGCCAGGTGGGACTTACCTGCTCACACACACACACACACACACACACACACACACACACACACACACACACACACACACACACACAAACACACACACACACACACACACACACACACACACACACACACACACAGGCACGCAGACACACACAAACACATGCACAAGCACGCACACACACAAACAAATACGCACACACAAACAAG
>OLKM01001870.1:75904-78404 GCA_900291075.1 Melanogrammus aeglefinus
AACCAAGATCCCTCCATCACCCCCCTCACCCCCTCCCATAACCCCCCTCCATCACCCCCCCCTCCATCACCCCCCCCTCCATCACCCCCCCTCCCCTCATCACCCCCCCTCCATCACCCCCCTCCCCATCACCCCCCCTCATCACCCCCCCCTCATCACCCCCCCCCTCCCTCCATCACCCCTCCATCACACCCCCACCCCCACTCCATCACCCCCTCACACCCCCCTCCACCCCACCCCCCCCCCCCACCCCCCCCCTGAGATCCAGCCTTAACAGACGTTTTTCTTGGGCTATTTATAGAATGCAGCGTTGTCATCAATTTCCACAGCGCAGTCTCCCCCTAAAAATAACCCCAGGGGGGGAGAGGGGGGGGGTCAGTATCTGTTGTGGACCCCCCCCCCCCCCCCCCCCCATTTCTCCCAACACTCTCTTCCCCCACTTTTCCAAATATTTGAGCGCTGACTCCGGTCCGATCAGCGGACGATGGGAAGCATGTGCTGCTGGGCCAGGGGCCGTATAGGGGGCCATTCAGACCCCTCTGCTGGGCCAGGGGCCGTATAGGGGGCCATTCAGACCCCTCTGCTGGGCCAGGGGCCGTATAGGGGGGCCATTCAGACCCCTCTGCTGGGCCAGGGGCCGTATAGGGGGCCATTCAGACCCCTCTGCTGGGCCAGGGGCCGTATAGGGGGGCCATTCAGACCCCTCTGCTGGGCCAGGGGCCCAATAGGGGGGCCATTCAGACCCCTGACCCCTCTGCTGGGCCAGGGGCCCAATAGGGGGGGCCATTCAGACCCCTGACCCCTCTGCTGGGCCAGGGGCCCAATAGGGGGGCCATTCAGACCCCTGACCCCTCTGCTGGGCCAGGGGCCCAATAGGGGGGCATTCAGACCCCTGACCCTTCTGCTGGGCCAGGGGCCGTATAGGGGGTCATTTCAGACCCCTGACCCATTTGCTGGGGGGGAGGGGCCGTATAGGGGGCCATTCAGACCCCTCTGCTGGGTCAGGGGCCGTATAGGGGGCCATTCAGACCCCTCTGCTGGGCCAGGGGCCCAATAGGGGGGCCATTCAGACCCCTCTGCTGGGCCAGGGGCCCAATAGGGGGGCCATTCAGACCCCTCTGCTGGGTCAGGGGCCGTTTAGGGGGCCATTCAGACCCCTGACCCCTCTGCTGGGCCAGGGGCCCAATAGGGGGCCATTCAGACCCCTGACCCCTCTGCTGGGCCAGGGGCCAAATAGGGGGGCCATTCAGACCCCTGACCCATTTGCTGGGGGGGAGGGGCTCTATAGTGTGTGTATAGGGGGGGACAGAGAGAGAGAGAGAGAGAGAGAGAGAGAGAGAGAGAGAGAGAGAGAGAGAGAGAGAGAGAGAGGGATAGAGAGAGAGAGAGAGAGAGGGAGGACAGAGAGAGAGAGAGGGAGACAGAGAGAGAGAGAGAGAGAGAGAGAGAGAGAGAGAGAGAGAGAGAGAGAGAGAGAGAGAGAGAGGAGAGAGAGAGAGAGAGAGAGAGAGAGAGAGAGAGAGGGAGAGAGAGAGAGAGAGAGAGAGAGAGAGAGAGAGAGAGAGAGAGAGAGAGAGAGAGAGAGAGGGAGAGAGAGAGAGAGAGAGAGAGAGAGAGAGAGAGAGAGAGAGAGAGAGAGAGAGAGAGAGAGAGAGAGGGAGGGAGAGAGAGAGAGAGAGAGAGGAGAGAGAGAGAGAGATAGTATTAAGCATCCCTAGCGATCGTTAAATTAACCAATTAACTAATGAATCCATCATTTGTGTGAGGAAACCTTTAAGGACAGCATTAGCTCCTCACTGGCTGTGAATGTTGTCCAGTGGTCACAGAGTCACACAAGGAAGCATCAGAACGAAGGTCACAGTGGAGGGTGAAACCAGCTGAGCCCGCTGCAGAGAGGGGGTGTGGGAGGGGGGAGGTCTTCCACAGACCACCAACTACCACGTAGGGCGACAGGGTGGGGCGTCTCGCTCAGGCACACCTCAACACTCCGCTAGGAGGAGCCGGGGATCGAACTAGCAACCGCGGCGGCACGCGGCTCTGGAGGAGAGCGGGTCGGCTGACGCCGGGGTCACCCCGGCATCTGTGGGGTGACCCCCCGCGGCTCGGCGACTTCATCAGAGTGGAGGTTAGGTTAAGGGTCAGAGGGTCACTGCCTGGTGCTACTAGCCAGCGCTTTGTACACACGTCATAACACACACACACATGCGTGGACAGATACAAATACACACACACAAAACACACAAATACACACACAAATACACACTCAGTACAACACACACACTTGCACACACACACACACACACAGCAAAGGATGGCATTGCGTTGTTGTCCATTGAGAGAAGCAGCTTGCTGTTGTAGCTGTGTTTATTGTTGAGGTCCCCTGGGTGGAGCCGGCGCGGGCCCCAGTCATGAGGAGGGCCATCAATGAGAGACGCAGGGAATACATGAATGGGCCCCCAGTCAGGTGCTGCCGGCTACGCTGCCATCGCAGAGCCCTGAT
>OLKM01001870.1:83404-88404 GCA_900291075.1 Melanogrammus aeglefinus
GGCGACAGCCAGCGGGTCAGGAGCAGTCAGGGTGGGGCGTCTCGCTCAGGGACACCTCCACACTCAGCTAGGGGGAGCCGGGGATCGAACCAGCAACCTTCACTAGACAACCCGCTCTGCCTCCTGAGCCTCACGCCGCCTCTGTTTATGTTGGACACCTCCAGCCTCCAGACTCAGGGACCCAGGAGGTTGGTGAGAAGCTGGTTGACATTGAACTGTGTACCATTTGGCCACACAGACTACGCCTTCCCCAACAACGCTTGTAATCAATGACTACCAAAGTGCAAAACAAGAAACATCGAGCACATGGAAACAAGGTGTTGCCATGCGGTTTTCCTCCTCCTTCAGTGAGCTGATGTGTACCGAAAACAAACGCCGGCCAGCCCAAACAGACTGAACCCCCCCCCCCTGGCTGTCCATCACCCTAACTCACCCTAACTCAAACTAACTCAAACTAACTCACCCTAACTCAACCTAACTCAACCTAACTCAACCTAACTCAAACTAACTCACCCTAACTCACCCTAACTCAACCTAACTCACCCTAACTCAACCTAACTCACCCTAACTCAACCTAACTCAACCTAACTCACCCTAACTCAACCTAACTCACCCTAACTCACCCTAACTCACCCTAACTCAACCTAACTCACCCTAACTCACCCTAACTCACCCTAACTCACCCTAACTCACCCTAACTCAACCTAACTCACCCTAACTCACCCTAACTCACCCTAACTCAACCTAACTCACCCTAACTGAACCTAACTCAAACTAACTCAACCTAACTCAAACTAACTCACCATAACTCAACCTAACTCACCCTAACTCAAACTAACTCACCATAACTCAACCTAACTCACCCTAACTCAACCTAACTCACCCTAACTCAACCTAACTCAAACTAACTCACCATAACTCACCCTAACTCAAACTAACTCAAACTAACTCACCATAACTCACCCTAACTCACCCTAACTCAACCTAACTCACCCTAACTGAACCTAACTCAAACTAACTCACCATAACTCACCCTAACTCAAACTAACTCAAACTAACTCACCATAACTCACCCTAACTCACCCTAACTCAACCTAACTCACCCTAACTGAACCTAACTCAAACTAACTCACCCTAACTCAACCTAACTCAACCTAACTCACCCTAACTCAACCTAACTCACCCTAACTCAACCTAACTCACCCTAACTCACCCTAACTCAAACTAACTCACCATAACTCAACCTAACTCACCCTAACTCAACCTAACTCAAACTAACTCACCATAACTCACCCTAACTCAAACTAACTCAAACTAACTCACCATAACTCACCCTAACTCACCCTAACTCAACCTAACTCACCCTAACTGAACCTAAACTCAAACAATACTCACCATAACTCACCCTAACTCAAACTAACTCAAACTAACTCACCATAACTCACCCTAACTCACCCTAACTCAACCTAACTCACCCTAACTGAACCTAACTCAAACTAACTCACCCTAACTCAACCTAACTCAAACTAACTCAACCTAACTCACCCTAACTCACCCTAACTCAACCTAACCCAACCTAACTCACCCTACTCAACCTAACTCACCCTAACTGAACCTAACTCAAACTAACTCAACCTAACTCAAACTAACTCACCCTAACTCAACCTAACTCACCCTAACTCAACCTAACTCAAACTAACTCACCCTAACTCACCCTAACTCACCCTAACTCAACCTAACTCACCCTAACTCAACCTAACTCAACCTAACTCAACCTAACTCACCCTAACTCACCCTAACTCAACCTAACCCAACCTAACTCACCCTACTCAACCTAACTCACCCTAACTCACCCTAACTCAACCTAACTCAAACTAACTCACCCTAACTCACCCTAACTCAACCTAACTCACCCTAACTCAACCTAACTCAAACTAACTCACCCTAACTCACCCTAACTCACCCTAACTCACCCTAACTCACCCTAACTCAACCTAACTCACCCTAACTCACCCTAACTCACCCTAATCCATATCAAACAGGGGTCAGTCCTCGTTCATTTCTAAAGCAGTAACATTTACATTTAGGGCGTTTATCAGACGCTTTTATCCAATGAGACTTAAAATAAGTCTGTTTGTAAGAAGAAAGACAAACATCAATATATCTCTGTCGGTTCATTAAGGATGTTCATAGAACCAAGAGCCAGCACTAACCATCACTAGGGTAACCCATTCCCCGTGTATAACAGAGATCGGGTCAAATGATTCACGATGCTAAGTACTATTATAAAGTGCCAGGAAGTACAATAAGTGCGTGTATGTCCCATGTTACATTTTACATGCTGCATGTGCATGTGTCGGTTACATGTGTCTCGTATGCATCACGCCATCAGCTCCATCGTCAGTCAGGATGTTTCTGGCTCCAGCTTGAACCTGGCTGACATGTCTCTAGTCTCTCTTCAGGGGGAGGTGGTCCGGGCCTGGCCAGAGAGCGCCCTGTGCATTCTGAGAATGGATTCTCAACAGTGTGTTGCTGCTGCAGGTGCTCCACAATGTGTTCCTGAAGTTGGCTTCTCGCTCCACAACCTTAAAACAACACAACAACTCCCAAAGCCCTCCTCCTGGAAACGCTCCTGATCTGAGCTTATAGAGAAGGCGGATCACAGCACAACGGGTGCACCACCGCCACGCCAACGCTGGAGTCTGCAGCGCCACAGACCAGCTGGACCTGGGGGCCGCATGCGGCTCAGCAGGTGGAGCGGGCCGTCTGGTAACCTGAAGGTTGCTGGTTCGATCCCCGGCTCCTCCTAGCTGAGTGTGGAGGTGTCCCTGAGCGAGACGCCCCACCCTGACTGCTCCTGACCCGCTGGCTGTCGCCCTGCGGAGCTGACTCCGCCGTCGGTGTGTGAATGGGTGAATGAATGGGTGAATCTCTGTACGAATGGGTGGATGTGAGGCAATATTGTAAAGTACTTTGAGTGGCCACTGGTTAGAAAAGCATTATCATTTAACCGGCTCACACGGCCTGTATTATGGGCTGTGTCCACCGTTCTACTGCAGGGACTCTGAACTGAACATGGCTGACTTTGTCAAAGCCGATTGTTGTACTTCAGTAGGACGAAGTATCACTTCATCCTTCAGGAGTCCACACACACTACAAGGAGGCCAGAGAGGTTCAATAGGAGCCCCTCTTCAGCCCCAGCGAGGAGTCCTGAATAGTGGCTCCCATTCATGATTCATATTTAGGAATAGTTTGTACTTTTTATTTTTCTATTATGGATGTTTTTATGGGCTTTGTAAAGGTCTGCCAAGTAGGGCCAATCTAAAGGCTACAACGTTTTGACCTTGCCAAACACAGCATATTACTGACCGTATGCGGGGACTGAGTTATAGCGCAATACTGAACAACAACCAAACTAAATAGAGAGTGATTCTAGCCCACATACACGAGGGAACTAAAGAGCATGACTGTGTGTCTTAGCGGCAGTAAGACATGGCAGAATGTATGCAACTTAAAGAAAAGTCAGGATCACACCGGCTTGGGAGGCAGTTCTGTGATTCACACTCAACCACTAATCTGGTCTTAAAGGCTGACTTCACGTACCAGAATCTAAAGAATGTAGGCCAATTTTATCAGTTTTTATTTACATCTCATACCAATAAAGAGTCAGAGAAACAACGACTCAAATCAGATTATAATGCAATTATTGTATTACTTTATGTTTACATTTAGGGCATTTAGCAGACGCTTTGATCCAGAGTGACTGAATAACTACGTAGGTAAGTCAATGAGTACATTTGTCAGAAGAAGGTGAAACAACAATATAAGTCTGTGGGTATAGTAAGGATGTTCATAGAACCAAGTGCCAAGCACTAACCATCACTAGGTTAACCCGTTCCCCGTACACAACAGAGATAGCTAGGATAAGATGCTACGCAACTAAGAACTATAACTAAGTACGACATACATTAATTGCGTAGATTCATTTCCAGTGTCCTATAGATCTACAGGACTAAACTAGTGTCCTATAGATCTACAGGACTAAACTAGTGTCCTATAGATCTACAGGACTAAACTAGTGTCCTATAGATCTACAGGACTAAACTAGTGTCCTATAGATCTACAGGACTAAACTAGTGTCCTATAGATCTACAGGACTAAACTAGTGTCCTATAGATCTACAGGACTAAACTAGTGTCCTATAGATCCAGCAGAACTAAAGCGTTAGCCCATAGATCAGGGGCCGGTCGGGGGTGCAGCCGGCAGTGTTGGGGGACCCCTGAGCGGGGACCAGGCGGTGGGCTGCCAACAGACGCCACTCCAGTCCAGCTCTTATCCCAGCGCTGGCACCGCGGCGCTACACTCTACAAACACATCAGTTATAACGTGGAACGGAGACGCACGGAATACGAATGAACCCTCACGGACAACATGACACCTGTGCCTTTAAGAGAGACGTCCCTTTAAGGGAGAGCGTGGTGGAGACACCAGGAGGAATCTGATTCAGTCGTAGATTGGCCTATATTAGAGAGCAGGAAACTGGTTCAACACAGGCTGCCTGGAGACTGGTTTACACGGGGGGGGGGGGGCAGCACACAGTACAGCTAGTTACAACCCACCCTGATCCCAGTACACCTCTGTTACCACTCTAACACAGGGTACATCTGTTACAGACCACTCTAACACAGGGTACACCTGTTACAGACCACTCTAACACAGGGTACACCTGTTACAGACCACTCTAACACAGGGTACACCTGTTACAGACCACTCTAACACAGGGTACATCTGTTACAGACCACTCTAACACAGGGTACATCTGTTACAGACCACTCTAACACAGGGTACACCTGTTACAGACCACTCTAACACAGGGTACATCTGTTACAGACCACTCTAACACAGGGTACATCTGTTACAGACCACTCTAACACAGGGTACATCTGTTACAGACCACTCTAACACAGGGTACATCTGTTACAGACCACTCTAACACAACT
>OLKM01001870.1:90904-100016 GCA_900291075.1 Melanogrammus aeglefinus
GGCCCCGGCCAGCCAGGCCCCGGCCAGCTAGCCCCTGGCCAGCTAGCCCCTGGCCAGCTAGCCCCTGGCCAGCTAGCCCCCGGCCAGCTAGCCCCCGGCCAGCTAGCCCCCGGCCAGCCAGGCCCTGGTACAGCCTCTAGCCTCAGCCGTTATGGTAATGGTCGTCTTTCCCGACCTCGCAGAAAGCGCTGCTAACCGCTGACCGGGCAGGGATGCGAAAATGTAAAACATCAGGTTACAAGATGTTAACATCTTTTCACACGCCATGCACATTAAAAGTCACACACCCACACAGGCGCACAACATGCAAACACACACACACACACACACACACACACACACACACACACACACACACACACACACACACACACACACACACACACACACACACACACACACACACACACCACCCAGGACAGCATGCCCACACCACACACCACACAGCGGCTTGGGGGGTTAGAGGGGGTTACTCATTATCCACACGACGGCATTCCAGAGGCAGGACAAAAGGTGTTATCACCCCCATCACTGAGAGAGAGAGAGAGAGGGGGGGAGAGAGAGAAAGAGAGAGAGAGAGAGAGAGAGAGAGAGAGAGAGAGAGAGAGAGAGAGAGAGAGAGAGAGAGAGAGAGAGAGAGAGAGAGAGAGAGAGAGAGAGAGAGGCAGAGAGAGAGAGAGAGAGAGAGAGAGAGAGACAAGACAGAGACAGAGAAGAGAGAGAGAGAGAGAGCAGAGAGAGAGAGAAGAGAGAGAGAGAGGCAGAGAGAGAGAGAGAGAGAGATGAGAGAGAGAGAGAGAGAGAGAGAGAGAGAGAGAGAGACAGAGAGAGAGAGAGAGAGAGAGAGAGAGAGAGAGAGAGAGAGAGAGAGAGAGAGAGAGAGAGAGAGAGAGAGAGAGAGAGGAGAGAGAGGGGCAGAGTGAGAGAGTTTAAGCAGGTTCTCAAACAAGATGCCCACACCTGATAACCCGATCACCTCGCTACAGCTTTTCCACATGTCGTACAAGTCATTCAGAACTCAAACTAGGGAGGAGGGGGAGGAGGAGTGGGAGGGGGGAGGAGGAGGAGGAGGGGTAGGAGGGTAGGAGGAGGGGGGTAGGAGGAGGAGGGAGGGGGAGGGGGAGTGGGAAGGGATGACAAAAAATGGGAGGAGAGAAAAAGCGAAGGAGAGAGTGAGGGTGGTGTAAGAGAGAGAGAAGAGAGAGACAAGGAGGCTGGTGTAAACATTAACAGTGAATGGAAGTGATGGAGAGAGATAGCGACCTGCTTTCCTCCCCCTCGATAGGAAGTGACCACCACAGAGAGGCCACGGCAGGTGCACCTTGCCCCCCCCCTCCTCCCCAGCCCCCCCTCCCTACGGCTGTGCTGGCTGCGAGGGGCTTGGATAAAGGAACCAACCCATATATGTGGGCCACCCGTGTTCGGGTCCATCCACTGACCGTCCGCTAGCTAATGCTGTGATCAGCATGATGATGTAGCGTTAGCATCGGGCTAGCGGTAGGGTTAAGGCTGGCCAGGGGTTAAGGATAAATACCTCACTTAACATGCACACCATGAGTCAACACAAAAGCCATTAGTGAATAAGACCGTTAGATAACTGTTAACTTAATTAACTGTTTGTTAACTTAGGTTTATGCATTGACTGACGATAAATAATGGTGAATTAATTTAACCTTATTGTGGAAGACATGTACGATCCAGCCTTTGTTGTGTTCGTTTACACATGATTTACACTGGAATCACACCACATTTACACTGGATTCACACCACATTTACACCTGATTCACACCTGATTCACACCGGATTCACACCGGATTCACACTGGATTCACACCTGATTCCCAATGGGTTCCCCGGGTCAGCCTCTCTCGGGGTACCCATGGCCAGCTGCCCCCAGCAGACTGGAGGCCTGTTGCTCACCCTCCAGACTCACTGCTGAACTCAGCAGAGCATTCTCTCAGTGTTCCAGGGGAGGGTGCAACTCCCAGGACCCTGATGCCTGGCTCTGCCCGACCCGCGCTGAACCCTGACCTCACCCGAATCCCAGCACACTCATCTGCTATCTAATATGAAACAAGAATCCAGCGCTTTACTAAGGCAGTGGGGACAGACGCCAGTGTCCATAGAGGGGGGTAGCCTTGCTCTTAATCAAACCATTACACGTCCAGTGATCCCAGCTGAGTGGGTGTCCTCACCTGTGTCCCAATGTCCCCCTGATGTGACATAACATCAGGATAACAGGAAGAGGTCACCACCTCATCGCCCCGCTATAACCAACTATCTCCATGGGTCAACACCCTCACCAATCATTACAGAACGGAAGATAGCCCTATCTCCAGGAGGAACACCTTACCTTTCTTGAACTCCTCCAGCATCGTATCCAACTTGGTGTCGTTGAAGACAAAGTGCAGCTGGTGGCTGTAGAACTTGGTGATGGTCTTCAGGGGGGTGCAGTCGTCCGGGTCAACAAAGGCCAGGTCCTTGACGAAGAGCAGGTCCACGATGTTGGAGCGGTCGCCCTCGAACACGGGGATGCGCGTGTAGCCACTCTCCATCACCTCCGACATGGTACTGAAGTCCAGGACGGCGTCTCCGGGGATCATGAAGCAGTCCCGCAGCGGCGTCTGCACGTCCTCCACTGTCTTAGTCCGCAGCTCCAGGGCTCCTTGGATGATGTTGAGCTCCTCCTTTACCAGGTCGTTGTACGGGTCCGTGACCCGCAGCATCTCCAAGAGCTTCTCCCGGTTGTACACCGTGCCGATCTCCTGGCCCAGGAGGTAGTCCAGGAGTTTGCTCACCGGGTAGGACGCGGGGAAGGTGAGCAGCATGAAGAACTTGGTGAGGAAGATGGTGTTGGCGCCCACGGCCAGGCCGTGCCTCGAGCAGATTGCCTGCGGGACGATCTCCCCGAAGATCACGATCCCGATGGTGGACATCACCACGGCGATGAGCCCCGACCCCGCGATGTCGTCCAGGAGGATTGTGAGCGTGGTGTTCACCAGCACGTTGCCTAGCAACAGCGAGCACAGCAGGTAGTTCCCCTGGCTACGCACCGGCTCGATCTTCTTGGCGTAGTTCTTCTCCTTCTCGGTGCCGCAGTTCTGCACGATCTGGAGTTCCATGGGGTCCAGCGCCATGAGGCCGAGGTTCAGCCCGGAGAACATCCCCGAGAGGCAGAGGAGCATGGAGATGAAGATCACCTGCAGCCAGAAGGGCAGTAGGAACTTCTTCTCCTCCACCACGATCACCTTGGTGTCCTCGCCGTCGTGGTACACCCAGGTGTGCTCCGTCCACGGGTCGTGCGCCCCGTGTGCCCCGTGCGCCCCGGGCGCCGCCGGCGTGGAGGTGGCGATGCAAAAGTAGTACGACTTACTCCGTTCCGTTTTGCGTAAAGGCTTCACGTCGATCTCCACCACGCCCGACGTCTTGCGGCTCAGTACGATGCTGGGCAGGATGATGATGTCTGACGTCCTGATGCCGCACGGATGCCCGGTACCCGACGTCTCCTCCCGGCTCCGGTTGTCCCGCGACGCGTCGCCTTCGAGGCTCCCAGTGGCGGCGGCTCCTCCGCGGCTCCGCTCGTGCTCCGTGAAGGCGATCTTGGACCATGTCTCGTTGTTGATGTTCTGCCCGAATATCCGTAGTTTCACGCGAGCCCGCTCGCTGACGCGCAGGTGGCCCCTGTCCATGAAGGAGATGTCGTCCGTGTCCTCCAGGCGCAGCCCGAAGATCACCGCCTCCTCCGCCGCCTCCGCGCCGCTCGTCGGGGCGACGCAGCCGCCGCTGGCCGCCAGGAGCAGGAGGATGGTCATCAGAGCTCGGACCCGGGCGCATGATGACGCCATTTTTGCAGTCGCTGGTGCTGGTTCGGACGCGTCGGCCATAGTGATATTTATATACTTTTAATAATCAGAGGCAGCTGGAGTGCGCCCTCATCCCCGCCGATGGTCGCCGTGACTCGTGCATCGGGACCCGCTTGGCTCCACTACGCTTCGGGTTCTGTCGCCTCACCGGAGCGCCGCTGCGTGCGAACCCGTGCCTCCCTGGATGTCCCGGGACGGGCGGCAGCGGCGGCCAATCCCGTGCAGCGAAGGCCGCTCGGGGGGCGGGGTGTAGGCGGGTCGCGCAGCCAATCAGACAGCAAGGCAGGGGCACGCTTGCGAAGACATACGCGCGCTCGCGCACCACACGACACAACAACACACACACACGCACGCACACACACACACACACACACACACACACACACACACACACACACACACACACACACACACGCAACGACAAGCACAACACACACACACACACACACACACACACACACACACACACACACACACACACACACACACACACACACACACACACACAGGCAATCTCGATGCATTGATGGAATACTTTGATTTGTGGGATGAGGTTGGTGCAATTATCTCTTTAATTCAAAAAATATTTTTGCTGCATTTCGTTGTTTTAATGACTGAATGGTCTGAGCTGACGGTCAAGAGCAGACACACGCCTACTCTTATGTTTTAAATATATTCATCATTAATGAAGTGACGTCGGCTCATTCGAGGCACGCCTCTTTTTGTTTTAGAGTGTGTGTGTAGACACCGCATGTCCTCGGAACTTGTAAGAACATTTATACATTATTTGCCAAAAACAACACACATCAATACGACATTTCTGAACAACGTTATCCATGTTGGGATCACACAGGTGGAGAGCAAGCGACACATCAGCCGACCCCCGGAATTATTCAGTAGAATCCTTTTGGATCAGGTAACGTATGCATGGCGTGCATCCCGTCTCTTATCATCATATCTAACCAAATGAATGCAAGGCGTAAGCAGTCTTGATTTAAATCCTTTATTTAAAAAGCAGAAGTCCACCCATCAGGAAAACATTGTAACATTGTGATGCCACGACTTTTCACACCTATAAAGCCGAATACTACATATTATATCTAATACTTCAACTCATTCTGAAAGTAGGATTATTCTCCTAGGCGAATTATGGGCTAATTACAAAAGCATTCCATCGACCTACTCATTTGTTTTCTAGCTTGAAAAAAGCATTGGTCATTGAGAAAAGCTAAGACATGAATGGATGTCACGAAATGAATTCCATACTTGACAGTAGAAATCAATCAACATCTCTCCTCTTATTTATTTGCAGCATGCGGTTGACTTTGCCCCACAGCACTCCCCTGTGGCAGGTCCGGAAACTGCATTCTCCTTCCGTTGGCTCAGCTCAAACGGATTCACAACGTCCGTCTGTAGAAACATTGTCCATAACATCAACCAACACCACTGACATTCAGACAATGACCTCTTCTGCTTTACTGATCAATTGAAACACCTTTGAAAGGGTGCGACCTATTCACATTGGGTTATATCATATCTATAAATGGGGGTCATGCATCACATAATACACATGTGTCTAGGTTATATATTGACATATGATTTATGGCTCTTCAGATTTGTACTTTTATCTTACTTCATTATATAAGCATGGCGAGGGGTCGCTCTCTGAACCGTCTGGCCATTATCCCCAGTACACTGAGGGCTCTGATCCCTATCACCAGTACAAAGAGCTGACCCCAGCCTGGCCAGGGGACCCCAGCCTGGCCAGGGGACCCCAGCTTCAGACACACTAAGGCTGGATCCATTCTGCCCACCACGGACACACGAGCGCTGAATCCCACCCAGTACTGAACGCACTGGGATGCACAATGAAAAACATGTGTGTGTGTGTGTGTGTGTGTGTGTGTTGCGTGTGTGTGTGTGTGTGTGTGTGTGTGTGTGTGTGTGTGTGTGTGTGTGTGTGTGTGTGTGTGTGTGTGTGTGTGTGTGTGTGTGTGTGTGTGTGTGTGTGTGTGTGTGTGTGTGTGTGTGTGTGTGTGTGTGTGTGTATGTGTGATGTGTGTGTGTGTGTGTGTTTGCACACGTGTGTGTGTGTGGATTGGCCATGAAAGCAGATAAGCTGTCATCCTATTGGCCGGGGGAAGAACATTCCTTCCTGTCAAGGTTCCCCACCGTGACCCCGGTCTGGTTATGACTCTGCCACAGCTGTCTGACCCTGAGTGTGGGGGTGTGTGAGTCCAACATGTGTGTGCGTACACATGTCTATCCTCTGCGTGTCTGCGTCTCTGCGTGTATGACCGGCTACACAGAACCCAGCAGGTCTCGGGGGCGGGGCCAGCGCCGGGTGACACTACAAACACACCGAGCTCTAGTACTGCTTGGAACTGGAGGAGGGCGACCGCGCTGCTCTGACCAGCGGCCGCTCACAGCACCGTACAACATCGACTCACATTCACCCATTGACGCATTCATTCACACCCCGACGGCGGAGTCAGCCCCGCAGGGCGACAGCCAGCTGGTCAGGAGCAGTCAGGGTGGGGTGTCTTGCTCAGGGACACCTCCACACTCAGCTAGGAGGAGCCGGGGATCGAACCAGCGACCTTCTGGTCACCAGACGACCCGCTCCACCTCCTGAGCCACGTGCCGCCCGTGCCTCTCCGCGTGTCCGACCGTGTGATCACAGGGGGGGGGGGGGGGGCAGCGCGGGGTCGATGCTCCAGACACACCGAGCTCTGACCCAGAGGAGAGGCGGACCTGCGTTCACACACCTCTCCTGGTCAACTGGAGTTGTTCCGAATTCGAAACCAGTAATCCGAAAATTCCTCCGCATACTGAATGCAGCCATCGGCGGAGTACGCAAGATGTCTGGCACCCATCCGATCACACATGACTAGCTCCTTTACGGGCAGAGAACATCACAACATTGTTCTGAATGAAACTATTATGACAGTGAGTGAAGCGACAGTACATCACCGTCACGGTGTGCTAACTACTGATAGCAACGCTAGACAGCGCTGTACCACCATCAGGAAGGAGAGGATGGTACGGGGACTTCTCCTGAGAGTACAGGACTCACGTTGGGAACGCCGGCGCCAGGGCGGGGCCGCAGCGCCCGGCTGAACGGTGAACGCATCGGAAAACCGGGAGCGCCTCAGGATCTCCGCGACCTCGCCGTCCACCGCCACCGCCTCCTTCACCTGAACACAAACACACCTTCAGCATCATCAATACCACCGCCTCCGTCACCTGAACACAAACACACCCTTCAGCATCAATACCACCGCCTCCGTCACCCTGAACACAAACACACCTTCAGCACATCAATACCACCGCCTCCGTCACCCTGAGTATGGGCAGATACCAGCCATACACCGATACAGCATCCAGCATTGTTATGACTGAGAGCACTTGTTCTTATTATAGCACTGGGTTCTCTCACGATGACCACAATGTAAAGCTGGTTCACTTACTGATGACTCTTCTTCTTTCAGAACTAGATCGTTTACGTTTATAATTGATAACAGAATGCTACGTTTATAATCGATAACAGAATGCTACGTTTATAATCAGTAACAGAATGCTACGTTTATAATCGATAACAGAATGCTACGTTTATAATCGATAACAGAATGCTACGTTTATAATCAATAACAGAATGCTACGTTTATAATCGATAACAGAATGCTACGTTTATAATCGATAACAGAATGCTACGTTTATAATCGATAACAGAATGCTACGTTTATAATCATAACAGAATGCTACGTTTATAATCAGATAACAGAATGCTACGTTTATAATCTATAACAGAATGCTACGTTTATAATCGATACAGAATGCTACGTTTATAGTCGGATAACAGAATGCCTACGTTTAATAATCGATAACAGAATGCTACGTTTATAATCGACAGCAGAATGCTACGTTTATAATCGATAAACAGAATGCTACGTTTATAATCAATAACGGAATTGCTACGTTTATAATCAATAAACAGAATGCTTACGTTTTATAATCCGATAATAAAAGAATGCTACGTTTATAATCAATAACAAGGAAATGCTACGTTTATTAATCGATAAACAGAATGCTTACGTGTATAATCGATAAACAGAATGCTACGTTTATAATCGATAAAAAGAATGCTACGTTTATAATCAATAACAGAATGCTACGTTTATAATCGATAACAGAATGCTACGTTATTATAATCGATAAACAGAAATGCTACGTTTATAAATCGATAAACAGAATTGCTACGTTTATAAATCAATAACAGAATGCTACGTTTATTAATCGATAACAGAATTGCTACGTTTATAATCAATAAACAGAATGCTACGTTTATAATCGATAAAAGAAATGCTACGTTTATAAATCGATAACAGAATGCTACGTTTATAGTCGATAACAGAATGCTATGTTGTAATCAATAACAGAATGCTACGTTTATAATCGATAAACAGAATGCTACGTTTATAAATCTATAACAGGAGAAATGCTACGTTTATAATCTATAATAGGAAATTCTACGTTTTATAATCTAATAACAGAATGCTACGTTTATTATCTATAATAGAATGCTACATTTGTATTCCTTGTGATTTATCGTAGCATCTGTGTATTTTTACGGCTCGAACACACTCGGAGATGATGTTTTTGACTTACGAGCGCAGCATAACGCCGTTAATGTGTGGTGGCGGTTCTTAGAGAGGCCGTATCGGAGGAACCTCCAACCCTGGTGTCGGTATCGGAGCAACTCTACTCAATACCTCAACGTGTATCCTCTGAAGCGTCTTGTGTCTCTGGTTTGCTCTAGATGTTGTTCAAGGCTGACCTTGAAGGTGTAGTGCGTGTCGAGGGTGAAGCTCTCCTCCAGGCCGGTGACGTTGCCCTCGTACATGACCAGGGCGGGCTTCCGGGTGCCGGCCGGGACCTTGGAGTGCGGTACGTGGCCGAGAACGAAGCCGGAATCCCTGTGGTGCAGGAGAGAGAGGAGCGACGTAGGTTGTTAGTCGGTGTTTCAGAACTAGCGGGACTGGAACCCGCAGGACCCGCGATCCGGGAGGCAGAAGTGTTACGCAGAATGCTCTGGCAGCTCGCTGTTGTCCACGGTGAGGGTTGGCGGTCACCAGCGGCGGCGCGGCTGAAGCCCACCTCCCGGCAGCTGGAGGAGGTCCTCCCACCAAGAGCCCGCTGATGCATCGCTGGGGAGGGACAAGGTTCACGAATTGACGGGCGTGGGGGCGG
>OLKM01001871.1:0-16445 GCA_900291075.1 Melanogrammus aeglefinus
CGCGATTAACTCGGTGTGAGGACCCAGGGTGACCGTGGACCTCAGACTCAGCCCCCCCCCCCCCCCCCCCCGCCCCACGCAGGAGATGAACATGGTCCTCCACACCCGGTCATACCCCGGTCATACCCCCGGTCATCGTGGAGGGGTGGTTTGGCCAAGTGCTTTGACACGGGCGGTGACATCTGACCAGGGGATTCATGTATGGAGCAGATCTGCAAGGCTGTGAAACTCCTTCCTCTCTCTCCTCCACCTAATCCTTCTCCTCCTCCACATTCTTCTCCTCCTCCTCCTCCTCCTAATCCTCCTCCTTCTCCTCCTCCTCCTCCTCCTCTTCATGTCTCCGCGTCTTCCTCCTTTTCTCCTCCTTCTACTTAACCTTCTTATTCTCCTCCTCCTCTCTGCTCCATCTCCTCCTTCTCCTTCCTCATTCTGCTCCTCCGCCACCTCCTCCTGCTCCCGGTGTGTTCAGATGAAAATATTTGGCAGTAGCATCTGGCTCCAGATCAGAGCGCTGGCCTGTTTGACGAGGGAAGAATTCATACCCACAGGATAGAAAACTACAGTCAGCTATTCTAATGTAGAGACCAACCCTTTTCTCCCTCTTTTTTTCATGTACTTAACTTATTCTCTCTCTTTCTCTCCCTCTCGCTCCCCCAACTTATCCTTCCCTCTCCCTCCCAACTTCTCAGTTACCTCTCTCTCTCTCTCTCTCTCTCTCTCTCTCTCTCAACCTCTCTCTCTCTCTCTCTCTCCTCTCTCTCTCTCTCTCTCTCTCTCTCTCTCTCTCTCTCTCTCTCCCTCTCTCTCTCTCTCTCTCTCTCTCTCTCTCTCTCCCACCTCTCTCTTTCTATCTTTCGCCCACACATACACCCTCTTGCTCCCTCACTCCTCTGTATTCATTTATCTTGCACGCATGCAGACACACACGTGCGCACACACACAGCCCCCCCCACACACACACACACACACACACACACACTATCCATTGTTGGGAGCCCCGGGGTGTTGAAGGGAAGGGTCAGGGCTGGGGGTTCCCCCTCTTCCCAGGGGTCTCCCGGGAAGTGCAGGGGCAGCTTTGGGTAACATCTGGGAGAGAGAAGAGAGCGGAGCAGCGAGGAGGAAGAGGAGAACGAGGAGGAGGAGGCAGGAGAGAGGGGAGCAGCAAGGAGGAGGAGAAGGAGGGAGGAGAGAGGAGGCAGAAGAAGCAGGTAGGAGCGGCCGGTCGTCCCGGTGTACTGGTGCTGACATCCGTCCCGCCGGGCGTGTTCCTTTCATCTCCGTCTGAACATGTGGGCCCCGGGACCCAACCCCCCCGGCCGGCGGGCGAGGAGGAGCAGGAGGAGCAGGAGCAGACGGCGTGCGCGAGGAGCCGCTGGCTCTCCTGCTGCCCTCAGGTGCTGTGCTGTGCATTCCCTTCCTCCTCATCCCTCCTGCAAACATCACTGCGCCTCCTCCTCACTCCCGTAGCCTCTCCCTTTTTTTCTCCCCATCCTCCTCCCTCCTCATCCCCATCCCTCATCTCCTCCCTTCCTTGTGCTCCTCCATGTTTGCTCTGCAGGAGGAGTCGTTCTCCTGCCCCTGAACACACTCAACACTTAATCGGGGCAGATCCAGTAGTGTCAACGTGTTGATACGATAATGCTCTCCGTGTTTTGACACGCTCTTGTCTTTTGCTTTGACTCTTCAGACTAATAGTCTGGTCTCCCCACCACCAGCTCCTATCTCTCAAGGCTTCCTCCTCTGATTCAGACTGGGATTCAGGATTCTTTCCCGGCCTGGTAGATTCATTATCATAATCACGTAGAAAAATCGTGTTCATGATAATAATTGGTTAACTAGTGGTTTTATTATTTGGCAGGCAGTGGGAGCAGATTTATTCTCAACTTTAGTATTTCTTCATAACATTCCTGCATCGTTTGGTCCGGTGTATCGCCTCTGAAGGGATCCACCCCTTGAGTGTCGGTTTGTTGCTCTTGTTTGCAGACGATACGCCGCAATTCCTCTAGAATAACAAAGACTCTTCTCCTCTCTACCCATGTTCTCTTGAGCTGACCGATCTCCCCCCGCCCGACCTCCTGTGTCCTGCAGCAGACGCTGAACACCGTCCACCATTAAGTGAAAACAAACAGCCATCCCCCCCCCCCCCCCCCCCACCCCCTGCTGAACAGCAGCCAGCGCCCATCCATCTTCACACCTGATCATCCTCCGGGCTGATTGGTCGCCTTAGGTGTGCCGTAGAACCAGCCCTTCCTAGTTAACCATCAAGCCAACATTGCGCCGTCACCGTGGAGACAGCGGCGCGCTCATTGTTTCAGCGATCCGGGCCGACAGGCGGCTAATGGAACGTGAAACGATGGGATGGCAGGTACTACTTGTTGCCGTGGGTAACAGCCCGCATTCGACCGCCTCCACGCTCGATCAAACACCTAACGAGACGTTTAAAGGCCCTCTCTTCTCTATCAGGCGTTTTGATAAGTTTAAAAGCACTCTCATCTCTATGAAGCGTTTTGATTTGTTTAAAGGGCCTCTCTTCTCTATCAGGCATTTTGATTCGTTTAGAGGCCCTCTCTTCTCTATCAAGCGTTTCGATTCGTTTAGAGGCCCTCTCTTCTCTATCAAGCATTTTGATTCGTTTAGAGGCCCTCTCTTCCCTATCAAGCATTTTGATTCGTTTAAAGGCCTTCTCTTCTCTATCAGGGGTTTTGATTCGTTTAAAGGCCCTCTCTTCTCTATAAGCCATTTTGATTTGTTTAAAGGCCCTCTTTTCTTTATCAGCTGTTCGGTTCATTTAAACACCCTCTCTTCTCTAAGATTTGTTTAAACTGCTAAAGGATGAACACATATGATCAAGTCCCGCGACTCGAATGCCAAACCAACCGTTAATATAACCTAATTTGTTCGCGACACTTTCGAAAGAAAATAAACTTGTTTGATAAATCTGTGATTCCCGTCGCGTTCCAGGATACGTGCGGAAACAACAGAACGGCTTCTCCACACGCCACGGTTAAAAATACACGCCGTGTGTCACCTTGAAACCCCTCCCCCTAAGCCGAGCCCCAACTATTTTAATTCCTCTCTCTCCCTGCGGGGCGAGCGAGCCAGGGGACAGCCGTTACCCGGACAACATCGACCCTTCAACGCGGGCCGGGTGTAGGCTTTCATGGCCCCGGGAACATGTGAAGCGCCTACTGAGCGAGAAGACACGCGTGTGGAGTCACTGCGACACACTGCTGAGCGTGAGGCTCTCCCACCCTCCTGCTCTCTCCTTCTCCCCTCTTCTCTCGTCGTCTCCCCTCTCCCCTTCTCCCCTCTCCCCTTCTCCCCTCTCCTCGTCTCCCCTCTCTCCTTCTCCCCTCTCTCCTTCTCCCCTCTCCCCTTCTCCCCTCTCCTCGTCTCCCCTCTCTCCTTCTCCCCTCTTCTCTCGTCGTCTCCTCTCTCCTCTTCTCTCCTCGTCTCCCCTCTCTCCTTCTCCCCTCTCTCCTTCTCCCCTCTCCTCCTTCTCCCCTCTCCTCCTTCTCCCCTCTCCTCGTCTCCCCTCTCCTCGTCTCCCCTCTCCTCGTCTCCCCTCTCTCCTTCCCCCCTTTCTCCTTCTCCCCTCTCTTCTCCCTTCCTTTTGCTCTCTCTCCCATCTCCTTCTCCCCTCTCTCCCTTTCCTTCTCTCACTCGGTCTAAGACTCTCACCCCCGCTCATTCTACCTCTCACTCTCTCTCCTCCCGTTCTCTCCGTCTGTATCCCTTCCCAATCACTTTCTATTCCTCTCCCACTCCTCTCCTTCTCCCCCCCCCCCATCTCCCTCCATCATTGTACTCCCCTCCCTCCCTCTCCTCATCTAGGTCAAGCATGGCGGCGGCTGTGTTCCTCCCCCCTTCCCCCCCTCCCCTCGGGTGATATATGACCCAGGGTCCCACGGAGCACGCCGCGACCCGGGGGGTGGGGGGGGTTAATCATTACAGAACCACATGGAGACCGCCGGCCTGAAGCGGGAGGACGCCGCCAGCTGATTGGACGGGAAGACTCTGAAGGTTCCATATGGAGCCTGGTGATGAAGTTTGAAAGAAGGATGTTAGCTTTTGGTTGGTTCCCACAAAGGTGTTCTGAGGTTGAGGCAAAACATACACACATGTTACTCAGTATCAGTGGGGGCTTCTCCATTGAGGAGAGGGAGGAAGCTCCTCCTTAACATTGTTGAGAATAAAAAATGTAGATTTCCCAGACTACTGTAATGAATTAATGCCCTTAAATATGACTACTTTAATGCCTTTGAATACATAATATTCATTTCCCTGGGTAAAGGGACATTAGCACCCCCTATCGCCTAAGTCTGGTGGAGCTCGAGGCTCAATGCGCTGCCCTGGCTGCTGATAACGTTAAACTCATAGCTGCAGTGGACGACCAAGAAAATCGCTCCCGCCGAATATACATGTGATTGGCATGCCTGAGGGCGAAGAGGGCGCCAATCCCACTGCCTTCATGGGACCCTTCCTGAAGGAAATACCGGGCGACGAATCGTTCGCCAAGCACACCTGTTGTAGACAGAGCGCATCGTATCCTCGTAGCCAAGGATTCAGAGTATCCGCTTTGTGTCTTGGAATGTCAAGGGTTCAAACACGGTTACTAAATTAAACACAATAATGACCCATTTACAACATCTTAAGAGTTCTTCGCCTGTTTTTTGTGCGGTTAACTGCTCCTGCACACTTTCAGCTACAGAAACCATTCAGCTATCAGAACGTCCAGCTCTTTAACAAAATGATAGCTATATCTCATCGTTTTTCAATTCTTCAAACTTTTTACACTATGATCAGGGGTGCACATAACTGGTACGCAGGTACGCATGCGCGGCGAAAATGAGAAATGCGTAACATCACGTGTGTTGCTACGGCGCATTTGCGTACCCGACAGTTACCACCATCGGAGACTTTGTCTACACGAAGCTAAAAAAACATGTCTAAAAAACAAAAGACATTAAGCAGCTTTTTTGGCGTTTCACCACCACCAAAGAAACGACAAACCGAGCCTGAGCCGAAGAAACAAGGTTTTTCTGAAAAGTGGCTCCAAGATGTGCAGTGGCTTGATGTTAATGAGGAACGCACTGAAATGTGGTGCAAGATTTGCCGCTCACCTCCCCACCTAGCAGACAAAACAGGTGCGTTTTATAAGGGCTCAAAAAAATTCAATCATCCTTTATTTGATAAACACGAAAAGAGCAAGGAGCACGTGAATGTGGCAAAAGCCATAGCTAATGAACAAGCTAGTCAAGAAGAAATATCCACTCGTCCACTTGCCAATTGCGCAGACACAAGCTAAATTGAAGAACAACGGCAAGCCCTGTGTAAATATTTCTCCTTGCCTTTCATAAGGCTAAACACACACGTCCCATGTCTTCCTATTCTGAGGATATCACTTTACTGAAGCGGCTCGGAGTGAATGTCGGAGGTGCTTATCACTCACGTGAAGGAGGGACACGGATAATGCAGACCATCGCACACACATATCTGCGCGGGAGTAAGAGAAAAGTTGCAGTCTGAGGATGTTCCTTTACTGAATGCTTTTTGATGGATCTGAGGACATCACAAAAACCGAGCAGGAAATCGTTTACATCGTGTCTGTGTCCAGCAACGGAGAATTCACGTCGGACTTTATTGGATTGATTGAACTGGGTGCTGACCGAACCGCACAGGCGATAACAGATGGACTTGTGAGAGCTTTTCCACGACGCAGGCTTGGATGACTGGACAACGAAGTTGGTCGCCGTGTGCACAGACGGGGCTGCTGTTAACGTCGGTACGTACAACGGTGTTGTGCCCAAACTACGACAACTTGTGGCGGTAGGAAACTCTCTTGTGCATATTCTGTGTACTTGCACACACACTGGGAAGAACTGCGCAAAATCAAATGCGCTGGAATCCGCAACTACGTTCCTTATTGTGAGACATTTAATTCGCTCTGTGGGTCAAGTGCTGCAGGTTTTATATTTACAAAAGGTGGAGCAAAAAACACTGCAGCACGAAGAATTGCGTGAAGAAAATTGCATCGTTGCATTTGGTTGAAACTGGGAAGTTTCCATAATAGCAGATGTCTGCATAAGCCCAATGCAACACGGTTCAAAAATATCTACAGACTACATTGGCAGCTCATAAAATCGCACTGGCCCACAGTTTAACAGTTGAAACTTGCAAGCATGTCTGGCAAAGAAGGCGTTTCCAAGTGCTTTCTAGCAACAGGGCTCTGGATATTCGGCAACATTATTGAAAGACCACATCCATTTAGTTTCGAGAAGGAAAAGCTGAAACCCATTGGAGAAGGTAAGGATGACCTCATGGTGGCTTATTGGACAGTTCACACTCGCTTGATCAGTGAAGGCCACGCACAGGCAGCACCAAACTGTTTCTAATGCCTGATCTACAAGACAAGTCAAACTTACTGGCAGGGGATTCAATTGAAACAGTTTGAAATCAGCTTGACTCCACATCAAAGTCATGTATCATTTATCTTAGATTTTGAATCCTCAACATAGGGCCTCAAATGCAGAGAACTCCCACCGGTTTGGAGCAAACACACAGTTTGCAGCATTCTTTCAGAAATATGCAGCCACCTTGAAACTTGACAACAAGAAGACACCACTGTGAGAGAAATGGATGCGCTTAAAGCAGCAGGAAAAACGTTAGGGAGCCTCCTCTGTGTATGACTTAAGTTCAAATAGTGAATACCAAGTGGCCCAGATAATCACCTCTACATCAACAAGTTGGTTAAACTGTTTCTTACACTGCCTTATTAAGCAGCAGCAGCTTGCGCGAGGGGATTCTCACATCTCAACATCATAAAAACCAAGTACAGATCTCGTCTGTCACCTGGCTCGTCTCTCAGCCTTGATGCCACATTCCACCTGGTCAAAAAAAGACCACAGAGACATTTGACCCAAGCCAGCTGTTGACCTCTGGATTGGAGACAGCTGCTCGGGAGGCTCAATCAGAGACAAGAAGGCGAATCTTCATCATCATCCACCATGCAGGAAGCTGAAGCAGAGAACAGTGGGGTTAGACTGAGGACGATAGTGTGAGGAAGACTGCACTTATTAGACCCCCGGCACCACAGGGGTGAGTACCAAACACTATCCCCTTGTACTCATCTGAGTAGCTCACAAAAAAAGTTATGTGCACCCCTGTCTATGATGCTTTTTCGGCTTTTTTTTTTTTTTTTACGATGCAAGTCAATGGCCGGACGTCAGTTCAACTGCCTAAGACATCGTAACTAAATCAATTGTCAACCGTTTACCTGCGTTCAAACCATTTAACTTATCTACACACGTATCTTCGAGAATATCAAAACGGAATTTCAATATCATTCATACTTTATTCAGAATCACGGTTTAAGTTCAATATTGGTTTCATTTTCAATTGGTCTCATTGATTTACGCTGAGGTTAGAGCGCGGAGGACGTGTAGGCATGTTTCGACTGGATACCCCCAGCCCGGTACTCCCAGCCCATTCTGCCGGCGATTTGAATTCGCCCTCCCCAGACCAACGTGCAAATCTACGATTGACCTTGGTCTGGCAATAGAGCTCGTAAGTCCGCCCCTTCCGGGAGACCCCCGTAGAGTGGCGAAGTCACGCCCCTTCCGGTAGAGCCTATCGGTAGGTCCCAGTCTTTATATGCCCTGGATTACACATATGTTGTTTGCGGATTTAAATGATTATTTTTCATGTCAAGAGTTTGACCGTTTATTGTGCAATTTTTCAGTTAAAGGCTGAAGAGAAAACACAATGAGAAATACTACATGTCTCGTATGTGACGTCAAGCTCCCTGCGACTGGCGTGGACAAGACCATAGCTGAAACTCTCCACATGCCCCGACTTATAATGTTTTTCACCTCTTTCTACGCTTTTATCCTCCCCTTGGAAAAAAGCGGGACGTTGGCGTGGTGAACTGACGTGATGAACCGCACCGTTCCCACCTTAAAGGCGTTGCTTATCACACGGGCCAATTTTGATGACACCTGTCTGCAATTCCACAGCAGCAGGCTGTCAGCAAATAAATCGATTTTGGAGCAAATTCACTCCTACAAATATGTGTAGGCTAATTTGAAGAGCGTTTGTACCTGTTTTGAGGTCATTTTTTCGGAACTCGAGGTTGATTTCTTACACACGCACACACACACACACACACACACACACACACACGCACGCACGCACGCACGCACGCACAACACAGCACACACACACACACAGCACACACACAGCACACACGACACACACACACACACACACACACACACACACACACACACACACACACACACACACACACACACACACACACACATCCGGCCCGCAAGGAAATATTTACTGGCCCTTTTAGTGGAAACCTATAGGTAAAAAAAAAAGATTGGTCGATATTGCATAACACTATGTTTAACGAATTTCCCTTCAATGGGCAAAAACTGTTGGTTTATTTTTATTGATCCCCTTCGAGAATTTGTATGGAAAGGGGACGGTCTGGGGCGGGCTATATACTCGCCTTTCTCCTTTGTAAAGCGCATTGCATTGCCTTTGGGCCGATGTGAAGTTCACTGGGCCTATTCCTTGATTCGTTCTGCCACACCACTCCAGACAATTAATTTCACTCCAATGTTCTTCCAATCCACTCCAATAGTGGTCCTGCATTGAGTTTATATCCAACTCTTAACGAATAAATGGTCCGTTTTTAAGTTTCATCGAATAATTAAACAATACACCAGGGCATGTTAAATAAGTGCATGCCCTGCGCTCGTAACACACTTGTAAAATGCAGTCGTCAATGGATGGAATGGGTTATTTCATACATCATCCCAACCAAAATTTGGAATTAATCTAATAAATTACAGATAAATAATACTGGAATGGCTACTTTTTGGTTGAACACATTTGAACAAAATATTTATGGTCCCCCAAGTCGGCGCCACTGACTGATAGACTGTCGGAATGGCGGTACTAAAAGGTGTCTGAATGGGGGCATGTCGAAATGGCGGCATGTCGGACTGGCAGCATGTCGGATCTGGGCATGTCTGAATGGCAGCATGTTTGCTAGAGTCAAAATAGCCACAGCTCATCTTGAGCATCTACTGTCTCCTGGTAGCTACAGTACTGCCCATCTTGTGCTGGGTAATAAGTTGAACAACAAAGGAAGCCAATGCTGATTAAGAAAGAAAGAGAACATTAGCAAAGCAAGATAAATTATGCCTTGAGTTGCCCATACAGCATTACACAGACTTCAAGCTATCATAACGTAGCATATGCTCTGCCGATAAGATCGGCTTCTTTTGGATAACTACATTGTCATGGTCCCTGGGACTCAAAACTTTTGTAGCCATGTTGTTAGTAAAAAACAACAACACTTACTCTATGCTCAGACATCTGTTTCTCCCGGCGGGCTTTGGCTGGCGTTTCCAGTTCCCTTTCTGGGTCCGGAAATATGTACCCAATACCCAACTGTTCAGATGAGGCATAAAGCCTGGGTGAGAGGTTACACATATGGCCCCGTTCTCACCAGATTCTCATTCTACAAGCAACTGGCATCGCTGAAATTCGCTGCAGCACAGGGACTCTGTGTTAGCGTCTATAGGCAAACAGGGCAAACCGGTGCGCTCCGGCTCCTCGTCCTCAGCGACAGGCAAGGCTTGTTCAGCTGCAGCCGCAGCAGCCTCCTCCCCTATTTGTGTCAATCCTTCCTGACTGTATTCTGGCTCGTACAAATAGCCCTGAATGTCCGAATCCAACAATAGATTTTCAAAATCCACTTTGGCTGTTTCACATCGCAAATCTTTTCTCTCCAGCTAAGCGGTGAAGAAACATGGTTGTAGTCCTCGTCCCTTCTAGCAGGCAAGCAAAGTTTTAGTGAGATGACGTCAAACGCGTCATTTGACGTCATCACAGGAGAAAATTAGATCAGGAAAGCTTGACCAAGGGAAGACTGCGATTTTATAATGATAGAATGCCGGAGATGGAATGGCAGAGAGGGTGGGGAAAAGAAAGCAGGGGTAGACACTATTTCTCTAGAAAATCTCAAGTAAAAAAAGATGCACCTGCGCTTTTCAGTCCCGTAGGGATTCAGTTCAACTGTGTATATTAAGGCTTGGTCAATCTGGGCTAAATCACTTTTTATTTATTGTAGGAAAACATGCGTCTGGTTTATTCTAACATTTGCAAATAAAGTGTACAATGGAAACTTTGGAAACAGAGGACATTGTTCATGTTTTATTAAAGCATTCCATTCATTGAGTTACAGTTACAGTTAGTGACCAAAGGAAAAGGTAGACCACTTCCCAAAATTGAGATCACCAAAAGTAATGGCAACGTCAGCGTTGTGGGTGCTACATGGTTTGCTAGGTACTCATGGCTTACAGGTAGCATTACTAGCAATCCACTGTATTGCTGGCCCTGTTTGCTAATGAATAATGGCAAATCCCCAACGTGGGCTGTTCATGGTATCACTGATGTGAAAAATCTTGATAGGGCAACCAAACGCCGCGACAAGTGTCAAGATCACGTTGGTGCTGCTATCCGACTTTCCTTGCTAGGCACCACGCCTATAGATCAGTGGCGTGTTTCAGTATCCATACTTCCATGAGTATATTTAAACGTAGTACACTATCCATTCTCAATAAGTGCGCTAATTTTCAGATGTCAGTGCTGTTCCAAATCGAATACTCTGTGGTGCAGTAACCGGAAATTACGATCACGACTGCCGCCACAGCTCCTCTGAATCGGAACGCCCTACGTACTCAATCTAAGGCTATTAAGTACGGACAGTATGGATATTGGAACACGCCACAGGTTGTTTGAAATAATGTTCTTGTTCTTTTACGAGTTTGTTACTCTGACCGTTCTGTTTGATATTGTGGAAATGCTGTGGAAAGGGTGAATGATTCAGAGCATGATGCATTTTAAATGGCATCACTTTTGGTCTTGAGCAACCAAGCGCGCGGTCCTCCTCCCTCACTTTAAGAACCACCAGCCGCCACTGTAACATATACAGTATATGTATGTATGTTTTTTTGGTATTTTTTCAAAACATTGCAAAAGAAAGACTTCTTCAGACCAGAGCCACTCAATTAAAACCTTCTCTTCAAACGTGAACAGAGCACATGAACAGAACTCCTTCATTCTCGAGCACGAAAAGAAATGCATACAAGTCAAGACATTTGGTATAAAATACTTTAATAAATAGTAAGATCGTTCTAAGAACAAACAAACCAAGACTGCCAAATTCTGTACAAAATAATAAAGTTTCTGCACATTGAAAACTGAAAGGTGGTCGATAAAAGTTTTCTCGTCTCATTCGGAAACGAAGCACTGAAAGGTTGTGAATAATTCAGAGTGGAAAAATGCTGAACTCCTTATTTTAAATGTGAAATAATAACAGTATTTGCGTGGATGATTTAACAACAGTCTCGTGTTCTGAGCGCAGAAACACAACGCAAACGCAACAAACCACAACATCGTCAGCGACATCTTGATCCCTTCTTTTGACCAACATCCAGATGGACAGGCAGGGTGAGCGGAAAACCAAAAGATTCCCATACCCTCAGACCCCCCCCCCCACCCCCGACACATACACAGGCCTTATCTTCCACTTATTGATTCAAATGTTGTAACTGTTTTGCATTTAGATTCAAGAGTGAAGTCTCTCTCCCTGCCAAGCATCTGAGAGCTGGCAGGCGGCCGGATTGTCTTTTTGGATTGTTCACGATTCAAACTTTTACTCACTTTGACAGGAAGAGAGAGGGGGGAGGGGCCTTTTGCTTTGAAAGGGCTGTCATTGTCATGCCTGCTGTTGGCTCTGGTCTCAGCATGGTGGGTAATGGGGATTAGTTTCTGGGTGAGTAGCATTGCTCCTGGGCACCGAACCAGACTGCTCACTATGATAGTTTCTGATCGGTTTTCCCTTGTGGTCTTTTGATCAATAACCTAGATCTCTAGAGTAAAGCAGGAAGTCTCTGTGTGCCATTTGAACTGTGAGCGGTTGGACTGCCAAAATATCAAAGTAAAATGGCTGCCAAAGCTTTCCTATCACAGAACAGAGGAAAAAGACGGATAAGAAGGCAAAGTCTCCCGTCTCCTACTACACACTCTGTGCTGCTGAGGGGTCTGGGGTTTAGGGCAGGTCAGAAGAACAACTCTACCTCCAGCCCCTAGCGCACATCTCACTGCATATCTTTCTCCTGATCCTGAACATTGGAACAAATAAACAACAACAAACAACATCAACACAAACATGACTAGTGGTTCGTTGTCATGTCTCAGCGCTGCTCCTCTGATTAAGTAGGATCGATGATAATCAATAATCAATCGTCTGTACTGAACCTCGAAGTGTCCACGGACACGGATATTCGGAATGACATAATTTGGACAAAAATTAAAACGAAAAGAAATAAAGATGGAAAAACTGCCACAGAATAATCTTATTCTTTAAAATAGCTATGATACAAGGTGTGACTTAAGTTACTAGATTGAATTATACACAGCCATTTGGATATTTACATATTTACATGGCAAAGATCTTTCTGCTAGTTGGATGTGTCCCTTTATATTCACTTAAACACGGCGTCGCCAAAACTCAACACCAAACAGAAGAACGCGAAGGCACTTTCTATCCAAGCAAATACTGAAAAACATGAGCACTAACAGGTTGAAATGTTCTGTGGACTATGACAAGGGTAACATACAATCCTCACAAGCCTTTATGCAATTATAGATGAAAAGAGAAACAATGTTTGCGAATGTAAACAAAACTTACCCATGCCTGAATTTTTTTCCACGGCAGATTTTTCAAAGTCCTGATATATATGTCTGTGTATAAAACCTGCTGTGTTTTAAACAGACTTACAGAAGGGTCCAGGTATCTGAGGGGTGTACAAAAGGCCCACATGTTGGGGCTAAGGCCCATGTGACTCCTTTTAGCCAATGGCCGGTCCTCTTGAAACTCAAGGGCGGAGCCTTGGTCACATGATACATAAATGCTCTCAGGATGCATTGTGGGTAAACAGCAGTCCAAAGATGTAAACAAAAAACAAAAAATGTCAAGGAAGAAATCCTTTCTTTACGCTGAAATGCAGACCGGTCCTGAAAGCTGCGACATCAAATTTCCTTCTTTTTTGCAGGTTTTTTTTTCTTTTCTTTTTCTTCTTTGGTTAAAAAAAAAAAAAACCGAACAACCCAAAAAACAAAACGTGTCCGGCTCGCCAACGCAAACCTCAGAACAGTGGAACAGAACAAACAGAAGAGTAGAACGTCATAAATCTTCACTTTTGGTGCTTCAACGGTTGAAATGTCCGGACCTTCGGCCCCGCCCCCGGCCCCGCCCCCGGCCCCGCCCCGGCTCCGCCCCCGGCCCCGCCCTCATACGTAGTGGTCCCTGATGTCGTCACAGAGCTTGGCGGCGTTCAGGTTCTTACAGCGGTTGTCCTTGGGGCTGTAAGCCGTCCGGTGGGGCCCCTTCAACGGGCGCGTCGTACAGATCAGCCCGCCGTTACCCACAATCCCTCTGTCCATGAGCCCCGTCGTGGAACCCTTGGCGTTGGACGGTTTCACACCCGGCCCGTTCCGCTTCTCCCCGGCCCCCTCATCCTGGCCGCCCCCCTGCTGCGCCTCCTGCTGCGCCTCCTCCTCCCAGCGGCCCGCCCCAACCTCCTCCTCGTCCTCCTCCCCCCCGCCGTCCTCCGCCCCGTCGCACGCCCGCTCCAGCATCAGCTTGCGGGTCTCGTGGCGGGCATCCTTGTGGCGGTTGTCCTTGTGGGCGTGGCCGGGCGCCAGCGGCTGCAGCTGGTTGTTGACGGTGCGGTCGCGGGCGGCCAGCTCCGCCTCCTGCCGGTTCTTCTTCCTCTTGCGCGTCCAGCAGATGCAGACGGCGATGCACGCCACCCACAGCACCCCGAACACACACACCAGCACCGGGACCAGGTAGTCTGTGGGAGGAGGGGGGAGTAGGGGGGAGGAGGGGTGAGTGGTAGATCTACCCACAATACCTATAACAATCCATCATCCATGACTCTCTCTGTCAATCCATCTCTAGCCATGACTGTATCGCTCTATATTTAACTCTTTATATCACTCTTTATATCACACACATCATTATTTATATGACTATCAATTTGCAATTTCAAGACTCATTTGCAACCCCTGTCCCTGGTTAGGCCTTTACTAAAAGTTACACACGAATAAAATACAGAAGACATAATATACAGGAGACATAAAGACAAAAACAAGGACAATGATTAATGTGTGTGTGCGTTCGCACGCACACACACACACATTAATCATTGTCCTTGTGTGCGTGCGTGTATGCGGGTCAATGATCACAGGGATTATTCAGTTTCAACCATTGTTTTACTTGTGTGTTAAAAACCTTGAGCTCTGTCAATGTTTTAATTTCTGATGGTAATGTATTCCACAGTCGAGTGCCTATTGCTACAAAGGATGATTGTCCGAATGTGGTTTTGCGTTTCGCTGTTCTACAATTTCCGCTCGTTGCACCCCTAGTTCTAATTATACTGTTTAGTTTATTCATCAATTGGCGTGGAGTATTTCTGGATCAAGGTTGTTCACACACTTGAAAATCAGTGTTAATACCACAGTGTCATCTGCATACATTTGGCATCTGGCTTTTTTACAACTGTATGGTAAATCATTAGTATATAAGCTAAAAAGTAAAGGGCCTAAAATAGAACCTTGTGGAATTCCCATTGAACAAGTCTGGACAGGTAGAGTTTGATGAAACCCACTGCTCTCTATGTTTAAGATACGAACGGAAACAAGCAATTGCCTCATCTGAGAAATTAAATGTTTTGAGTTTATTAAGGAGAATTTTATGGTTAACAGTATCAAAGGCTTTTGTTCAAACCCAAGAATACTGCCACCACTACATTCCCCTCATCTAACAACTGTTTTATAGTTTCTGCACCCCAATTGTTTGGGGTGCAGTAGATGTTTATTTTCTAAGTAATGAACAAAGTTGTTTAGCAACTGTTTTCTCAAGAACTTTTAAGAGTGCAGGTAAGATAGAAATCGACCAATAATATGAGACCAGGGCCCCGTTTCCCGATAACGATGGACCCACGCTCGTACGATCATTCTCACGATGGATAATACTATCCATCGTAAATATCTTTGGAGTGTTTTTCCCGTATCTCCTCCTAACATGAACGCGCGTTCACTGCACTCACAACGTTCGTAGGATTGTAAATGTCTACTGTCAACACCGTGCTGAAATGGGTTCTGTAGGAGGGGGAGACGCAGGAATGTCGCAGGAAAATGGGGTTGAAAAGTGTTAAAATATCTCCCCATCAAGGCCAACCGCAGAGTAGCCTACAAAAAGAATAGACTGCAATAATATGAATGCTAAAGATACTAAAACACAATTGATTAGGCCTAGGCCGACGTATGCTATATCAGTCCTAATCCTGAATCCTGATACTTTTTCACGGCATTTTCCCCCCTGAAATAATTCCATAATACCAAAAATCAAAAATAGCTTGTGTGACAACTACATTTATCTTAATGTGCTGATTTCTGAAACATGCTTTTGCGCAGCAAAGAGAGCCCTCGTTAGCTACGAGCGTTTTCACGACATTCGTTACCAATGATGGTTTCGGGAAACGCTGTGAAAAACTGTACGATACTCGTACGACGCACTTCACGAACCACGTAGGCTAACGATGCTTTCGGGGAAACGAGGCCCAGGTCCGGTGAGCCAGACTTGTGGATGGGAGTTATAATCGCCTTTTTCCAGGGCTCAGGAAATTCATTTCTCCTGATGGAGCAGTTGACACCAGGAGTCACTGGCACTTGAACAACAGAAACTGTGTTTTTTTAATAATTTAAGCATCCAATACAAAATAATCCTTAGCCTTAGATCGCCGTAACTCCATTATAACTTTACAAATCTCGCTTTGATTTACCTTTTTAATATGAAAAGGAGTTGAGAGATCTCTCTATGTGTCATCGAACTCAATTGGTCGGAAGTTAGTTGGCAGTGCTTCAACTGATTTAGTGAAAAATGTATTAAATTCATTTGCCATTCCCAATACATCATTCCTAACTGTTCCATTCATATTCAATTCCACATTAGATCTTTTCCTATTTGATGCCCGATTAGTCAAAGTATTTAGATGTATGTTACTTTTGAGTTGTATAAAGTAACAGCTTTTTGCCATACGCAACTTCTTTGTTACCTTATTTCTTAAACCTTTGAAAATAAGTTGTTTTCGTTGATCTATCCCTCTATCTCTCCATCTATCCCGCTATTCCTCTATCTTGCCTACCTACCCGTCTATCTATCCATCCGTCCGTGGACGTATCTTATTTATAGATGTGTTTTGGCCACATGTGGTTAGGGGGCGGGGCTCTGACTCACCGACGGGCGCCGTCGTGGTGACGGTCTCCACCTTGACCTCCACCACGGCCAGCAT
>OLKM01001871.1:26043-28543 GCA_900291075.1 Melanogrammus aeglefinus
AACAAGATCTAGAACACGGTGCTGTAACAGATCTAGAACACGGTGCTGTAACAGATCTAGAACACGGTGCTATAACAGATCTAGAACACGGTGCTATAACAGATCTAGAACACCACGGTGCTATAACAGATCTAGAACACGTGCTATAACAGATCTAGAACACGTGCTATAACAGATCTAGAACACGGTTGGCTATAACAGATCTAGAACACAGTGCTGTAAAAGTTCTAGAACACGGTGCTATAACAGATCTAGAACACGGTGCTATAACAGATCTAGAACACAGTGCTGTAAAAGTTCTAGAACACGGTGGTATAACAGATCTAGAACACGGTGCTATAACAGAACCTTCTCCACTGTTAGAGGTACTGTCGGTAAGACTTAACCGCTCTGATTAAAGTGTAACAAGATGCCATGGTCGTCCGTCAGCCATTGGTGAGTGGAATGCTCTGTGAGAATATCTGTTTCTAGGCTAGGCCCCAAGCCTCTGGCTAATCTCTGACCAATAAGGGGTGCTTGATCCCCTCAGCCGATTGGTTAGGGGAATCCATCTTGCCTGTCAATCACAGATACATAAATCAAAGGTAGAGCGCCGAAGGAGGGGGGGGCTTTTTATGGCTTTAGTTTGGTTTCCCATTTCTGAGCTCTCAGTCTTCGTCTTCAAACATTACCAACAGCTCCTTTAGCTCTTGGCTAGCCTCAACATTTCTTTAATATTATTAATAACGAACTTGACTTATATGGCGTTCCAAGGACTCCTAGGATGTCACTTTACGCTTAAGGGGTGGTGCTCGTAAAACAAACGCTAGATATACAACACTGACACACGTGTGGATGGGGGGGGGGGACTCTGAGTCTCTGATGCCTCGGGGGAGGAAGTTCCAGAGACGGGGCGCTGCCCCGGGGAAGGTTAGCGCGGTGGGCAGCTGCAGTTTCTTCTGGAGCCGATGCATCAATGACGCAGACCCTTGTGGGTCACCGTCTGGTGGGTCAGTCCCCGCCCAGGGGGTCTGGCCGGCTAAACCCAGACAGGTGACCGCTGCTCTCAGGATCGCTCACACCTGAGTCACACACATCACCCGCTGGCGAGGGGCTTTAGTACACATACATACTCACGAGCGCACACACACCAATGCACACACTCACCAATTTGGCAGAGGCTGCCGTCCCAGCCGCTGGGACAGAAGCACTGGAAGGAGGAGACTCCGTCGATGCAGGTCCCCCCGTTGAGGCATGGGGACGAGTCGCAGTCATTAATATCTGGAGAGAGAGAGAGAGAGAGAGAGAGAGAGAGAGAGAGAGAGAGAGAGAGCGAGGAGAGAGAGAGAGAGAGAGAGAGAGGGGCGAGTCACAGTCATTAAATCTGGAGAGAGAGGGGCGATCACAGTCATTAAATCTGGAGAGATAGAGAGATTGGGGGGGGGGCGAGTTAACTACAAGACTATAAATCAGTGAGCTACTCCACCGTAATGATTCTGTCTGCTACTGAATGTCCCAAAGAATCCAGTGCGTGTACATTCTGTACGGCGCGTCTGCGTCTGCGTGCGTGTGGGTATGTGTGCGTGGGTATGTGTACCGTCTGTACAGTGTGTTTGAGTGTGTGAGCGTGTCTCACTCTCGTGGCAGTGGGTCCCGGTGAAGCCCGCCTCACAGGAGCAGCTGTAGTTCCCGGCGGGGAGGCTAAGGCAGCGGCCGCGAGGACCGCACACGCTCGACGAGATGTGCCACACCCCCTTCTGGCTGTCGTTGGTCGCCACGGCAACCGTGCAGCTGTCAATCACTGGGGGGGGAGGAGCCGACATCCAGAGAGAGACGGATAAGAGTCGAGACGAGCAGACGTAGGGAGACAGACAGGCAGGACAAGACAGGTAAAAGACAGACAGACCGACAGACATAGAGAGACCGACCGACAGACAGACAGATAGAGAGAAAGAGAAGCAAAAGACAGACAGCTGACAGACATAGAGAGACATAGAGACAGACGGATAATGTTGCCGTGGTAACCATTACCGTGACACTCATTGGTCTTGCAGTGGTCCCGGAGCTCCGAGCAGGTCTTTCCCTCGTACCCGTCTGAGCACATGCAGGAGAAGTCTCCTGATTGGCTCTGGCACTGGGCCTTGTTCTGACAGGGGTTGGGGCTGCAGGGGTCCGACTGGACCTGGGGGGGGGCGGGGGGCAGAGATGGGTTGAGGAAAGGCAGGGACGTGGAGTTATGGGTGCATAACAATTATATGTATATGACCATCAATTAAGTGTAATCAGGTGTTTTAAAGTCAGCCCAGTTAAGTGTGTTTAGAGACTGAAGCAACCTAGTAAAGTGTGTTTCAAAGTAAGAACCGGCCAAGTTAAGTGTGCTTCAAAGTCTAGTGTGTTTTTACACACTGACATTAGGAATAAGTACAGAAAACTGAGTGTCTTTTGGTATTGAGGAGCATTAAGAGTTCCTTACCTCACAGGTGGGTCCAGAGAAGCCCGGTGGACACACACACTCATTCCC
>OLKM01001871.1:33543-41043 GCA_900291075.1 Melanogrammus aeglefinus
CACACAAACCACACAACGTTGTAACGCACACACGCATGCACGCAACCAGCTTCACACAGGCACCGACACACAACTGGCTCGGCTCCGTTCATCCTGTAGCATTCGGCGAACGAACAAAGAGCTTCAAAGTACCTGACAGGGGCAGGAAGACCCCTTAAAAGTGATTTTAAAAGGACAATTTTTAAAAGACTATAAATAACTTCTAAAATTCAAAATCATCTCTTTTGGAGCAAAAGTCCAGGCCAACAGCTGTTTTTATATGCCAATTGAGGCCCCAGTGTTGACATCACCTGGAAATACTCTCAGCCAAACAGAGGCGAGTGGGCGGGGCTACTCACCTAGAGCGCAGGTGGGGCCGGACCAGCCCGCAGGGCAGTGGCACTGGAAACCAGACGGCACCTCGTGGCACGTCCCTCCTCTAGCACAGGGGTTGGACATGCAGGCGTGCTCCGCTGGCGGGGGGGAGGGAGGAAGGGAGGAAGGGAGGATTGACGAGACGTCAGGGAGGAATGTGTTGAAAGAAGCAACAACCTCAAAGCAGAGCCTGCCTCCCAGAACTGAGAATTGTGATTTATATCACATACCGGCGAAGCCAGGGCACGATCGGACAGAGGGGCTCCCATCCCACCTCCTCACCTCCTCCCTCCTCACCTCCTCCCTCCTCACCTCCTCCCTCCTCACCTCCTCCCTCCTCATCTCCTCCCTCCTCACCTCCTCCCTCCTCACCTCCTCACCTCCTCCCTCCTCACCTCCTCCCGTGTGTTTGCGGTGTACCGCCAGCGACTCACCGATCTCGCAGGTCTTGCCCGAGTAGCCATGGCGACAGGCGACAGCGGTACTCGTCCGGCTCTGTGTTCATGCACGTCCCACCGTGCTTGCAGGGCCGGTTGGTGCCGCAGTAGTTCAGATCTGGGGAGGAGGAAGAGTCAGAGTCTACATCAGCTACTAGAGGAGGCTGCACCGTCAGAGTCTACGCCAGCTACAAGAGGAGGCTGCACCGTCAGAGTCTACGTCAGCTACTAGAGGAGGCTGCACCGTCAGAGTCTACATCAGCTACCAGAGGAGGCTGCACCATCAGAGTCTACGTCAGCTACCAGAGGAGGCTGCACCATCAGAGTCTACGTCAGCTACAAGAGGAGGCTGCACCATCAGAGTCTACGTCAGCTACTAGAGGAGGCTGCACCGTCAGAGTCTACGTCAGCTACCAGAGGAGGCTGCACCGTCAGAGTCTACGTCAGCTACCAGAGGAGGCTGCACCGTCAGAGACTACGTCAGCTCCAGCGGCTGGAGGAGGCCTCATGCCAGGCGGAGAGGGTTGCATCAACTCACGCGTCACAGTCCGAGATTGGATTCAAATAAATACCTGGAGGCTACTGTATTTGTCTTGGCTCCGATACACTGATATTTGCATACAATCTTCGACCAGATCGTCCCCGACCGGGCATGGGTTCATGCCCCTTGGGGATGGAAAGATTTGCGAACCCGAGAGCACACGGACACGCCCACTACCGGTCTCTGGGGAGGGTGGGTGGGTGGGGGGGTCAGTCTGTCAACTAATAGTCAGTCAAAGCGCTTCTCGCTGGCGGCGTTTGGGGATGATGTCGACGGGCTGTCTGAACTTCACCATTCCTACGACGCCGACAGAGACACCGTGAGGTAAGAGCAGGTGGAGAGCAGTTTACAGGCTGTTGGGCGGCGCTGGCTGCAGCTGGTTGCCGAATCAGCCGAGAAAAACTTTCCTCTGCGCCAATTACTTGGCAAAAAACAGCCGTTTACGCCACATTTGACTGCGTGAGCGATGGTGTGTAAACTCATAGAATGTAAGTACCTATTAGTGTTGGCACTTTATATTTTTAGAGATTTTTTTATTGTTATCGAACTGTCTTGGACTTGCACACATTTCACGTGATGTGGGGGAGGGTGGATTTGGGAGAGGGGGGATGTGGGGGAGGTCGAGAGAGAGAGAGGGGGGGGGGTTACCTTTGTCACAGAGGAAGCCTCCCCAGTTCTTCTCACACTCACACTGCCAGGGCGCGGTGCAGGTGCCGTGGCCACAGCCCGGGTACGTGAGGCAGGCGTCACACAGGGGGCCCTGCCAGCCATAGTTACACCTGGAGACAGAGGCAGAGCATCCCCTATCACCACCAACATAAAGAGCATCACCTATCACCATCAACATAAAGAGCATCACCTATCACGCTTCATATAGAGAGGAGGATCAGCTATCACGATTAACAGAGAGGAGAGGATCAACTACCACAATTAACATAGAGGAGAGGATCAACCATCACGCTCAACATAAAGGAGAGCATCACCTATCACCCTTAATATAGAGGGGAGGATCATCTATCACGATCAACATAGAGGAAAGGATCAGCTAACATGATCAACATAGAGGGAAGGATCAACTACCACAATTGACATAGAGGAGAGGATCAACCATCACGCTTAACATAGAGGAGAGCATCACCTATCACCCTTAACATAGAGGGGAGGCTCAACTATCACGCTTGGTGTAGGGGAGCAGAGGATCACAGTTGCACTGAGGGTCACCAATCACACACAATAACGTGTGATGTAGGAAGGTGTTTATTCACGTGGTATATGACGTGAATGAACATAATATCAATACAAGCAGGTTGGATTAACCCGTCATTGAAGCTATTCGCACCAGGGGCGTCCACAGGTTGCATCCTGTCCCAGAGAGCCCCTCCGCCGCTAGCCTATCGAGCCCTCTGTGTCTCTGTGAGTGAATGGCTCTGTGCATGCATCCATCCCATAATCATCCATCGGTAGGTGGCCCCTGGCTCATGGAGTGGGAGCCCGCCATGGACCGAGGGAGGGAAGGGACTTTAGGGGGTGAGGAGGGGGTGAGGAGGGGGATGAAGAGTGAGCTACTCTGTTGGTTTGTGGCGGGGGTCTGTTATTTCAAGGCCAACGATAACGCCGTCCCACCTGTCCTGTCAAATCTCTGTTGCGGTTATTTATAGACCACCCTCCCCCAAACCTCCCCCCCCTCCCCGATCCATGCCCCACCCAGTCAAACAGTCGAGCATGGACCACGGCCAAAACATTCCCGAGTTTGAAGCGATATTCCTGAGGCGCTGTGCAGCTATCCGCAATGTTCTTCACAACACACTTACCCGCCTACAGTAAAGAGTTAGCTGCAGAGAAAATTTACACCGCTAATGCTAACCTTAGCGCTAACTCTAAGGCGGTTAGCCGTAATGGACTCTTAAACAAGAATGTTAACCCAAGGGACAAACCAATCCCGAGTACGGTAAATAGCTAGCTGTTATGAACTTCAGACATTAGTGCTAATGTTTACACTAAACCTAGGAATAAAGTAAAATGTTTGCCGTAATGGACTATACAATGCTAATGCTGGCCCTAATGCTAAAGCTTACGCTAGCCATAGCACAGGAAAGTGAACCTTAATAGACTTGATGACACCCATACTAACCCTAGTGCAAATCCTACCACTAACCAAAGCACAGTAAGGAGCCACATACAGCAGTCTGAGTGTATATGTTTCACAACAGAACAAGGAAAACATATTTCTTCACGTCGGGGAGTGTTTTTAGCCCAGTGTGACAGTGCAAGGCCTGGGTCTGGAATAGCATTCTATTCTCAGCTTCACGGACAATCAGGGCGTCCAGAATAGACCACTACAGCCTGAATCATACAAGTAATAGTCCTGGATTGTATTGCATTTATTTATAATCAAGTTACAACTGGAACTGGCTTTTGTTTCATTCAGGCATTTCCGCTATTCAATTATCATAATTTAATCAAGTAGTAATTGATCTGAAAGGGCACAATCTCTTTCAATTTACACATTCTTGCCTTAATGTAACAACTATTTTAATCTGCTGTGTTGTGAAATCATAGGTGTATAAATATTCCACAATATGTGCTGAGCCTTAAATGAGATGCACGTTGTACGTTTACACAACTGATTTACTGTGGTGTGTGTATGTGTTTGTGTGTATGTGCTTGTGCGTGCATTTGTGTGTCAGGAAGGGCCTGGCATTCCTCTGCGTGTCAATCACAGAACTGTAGCGCAGCGTAGCCATGTGGTAGCATGCTATGTGGTAGCGCTAGCGCACATCAGCGGTCACTGGCAGCGCCCTGCGCAGTGTTAGCGCAAGCAATGCTAGCGCTACACAGCGGCGGTCGCACTACCCCCCCCCCCCCCCCCCCCCCACGCTGTCGTGAGCTAGCCGTGGTCACGGCGACCGGCGGACGCGAGCTCGCGGCGCTAGGGCGAGCAGAGGGGACAGCCTGTCTGGCTGCAGTGTGGGAGCGCTGGCTAGCCGAGCGCGCGGCCCGCGGTTAGCCCACAGGCTAGGGGTGGCATTAACCACACCGCCAGCGCTGATGCAGATTCACCCCGACAATGGAGGGGGGCCGCGGGGGCAGACGCGGCCAAATATATCCCTGCCGCCGGCTCCGGGGCCCCCGGAGGATGGTGTGGTGGGCAGGGGAGGGATGGGGGAGGAGAGGGGAGAGTGGGAACGGAACGGGGACCGCAAGACCAGGGCTGCTGAATTATTTACGGGAAGGCCGCGTGCCTAAAATGAGCGGACGGACTTAGCTCTGCTGTTGCCTAGCGACCTCTTAGTGGAGTCCCATGAGCGTAAGAGGGGAATGCAGCATGAGGAAACTACACACAGGAAACACACTAAACACTTTAAACATACTACACATTAACCTACTACACACAGGAAATACACTAAACACTTTAAACATACTACACATCAACCTACTACACACAGGAAACACACTAAACACTTTAAACATACTACACATTAACCTACTACACACAGGAAACACACTACACACTTTAAACATACTACACACATTAAGAGACTACACACATAGAAAGACACTGAACACACTAAACAGTTTAAACATATTACACATACCGGTAGTAAATACAAATTCCCATTGAACATACCAAACACTTTTTAACATAATACACCGTCAGCATAGTACACACACTAAATAGTCTACACATATACACTAAACATGGTACACTAAACCCTCTATAATGACATCTCTACTTCTCTTTCTCTCTTTTTCTCCCCCTCTCTCTCTCGATCTCACTGCCTAAACCTCCTCCCCCCCTCTTCTTAATCTCCCAAAACTTCCCTCCATCATTCCGATTCATTCAATCATTCCTCATCCCTCTATCGTTTTCTGTTGGTATTCCTGCCTCCAGCTCTGCCGTATTCTCTTCATTCGCCAGCACTTTTCCTTCTAAATGCTGGTTTTCCTACTCTGGGCAGTTTTCCTGAATGTGTCACAACGCTCCTGTAGCCGCGTGTTGGGACACATTCCAGGGTGTTGGCTGGTCTTCCAGCTCGCTGACCATTAACCACCATATCTCCCTTTCTCAATATGTCACGCTATTTCATAAATGTGCAGGTTCTCTCTTCCACCGACCCAACAAGACCAGGGACCGGCACCTGGACCATCGTGGACCGGCACCAGAGACCCGGAAGGGAGTGGGAACGTTGGAGAAGCAATGGGACCAGAGACGAGGAACGGAAAGTTGGAGAGGAGACAGGACCAGAGACGAGTACGGGAACGTTGGACTCACTTGCATTCCCCTGGCGTGGTACACGTCCCGTGCAGGAGGCTGCAGCCCGACTTGCAGATAGCTTCAGAAGAGAGAGAGAAGAGCAGGTCAGACCTCTATCCTGACACCAGGAGCCACTCTGATACCAGGTACGACCACGTGACACCAGGAGACCCTCTAACTCAAGGTACGACCAGAGACACCAGGAGACCCTCTGACACCAGGTACGACCAGGTTACACCAGGAGACCCTCTAGCACCAGGTACAACCAGGTGAGAACTCTTTCCTGACACCATCACCCTTTAACACCAGAAACGACCAGGTGGCACAAGATAATATCAGGAGACACCAGGTGACAACAAGGAGAGACTAAATGACCCCAGCTAACACCAGTAGATACAAGGTAAGACCTGCCGAGACCCAGTAGTCTTTGTTGAGACCAGGTAGTAGCAGACAACAGCCGGTCAGACCAGCTGAGGGCAGGAAGCACCAGACGAAACCACTTGAGTGCACGGCAGATCTCCTCACCGACGCTGCAGGTGGGTCCGCTCCAGCCTTCCAGGCAGCGCAGGTTCCCCAGGTGGTCGCAGTCGTAGTGTCCGAAGTAGTCGTCGCGCGGCCGGCACACCTTGTTGCACTGGTTGCTGTAGTAGTTCTCCTCGCAGTGCACTTGCACCGTGTACTCCATGTCGGCGCTGCCGCCCCGATGCAGCACTTTCTGCCTCTCCTCCCCCGGGTTCATCATCCCCTTGAAGATGCTGCGCTCGATCAGGCGCTCGTCTGGGGGAGAGAGGGGAGGGGGGCGTTAGACATTGACGACAACAACCCACAACACCAACGGGTAAATTCACCTGGCAGCGGCTTAACTTTGTTTGAAAAGTGAGTATTAACGATAGAGCGGATTAACAGTCCGCAGGGTTGGTTGAGCAGTGAACAGCGAGGGGGGGGGGGGTTTCTTCAAAACGACGCTAATGTGTTAAGATAACGTTAAGCCTCTGGGAAGGTGAACTCCTTGGCGGAGCTCCTTTGTCCTGCCGACAGTTTGCCGTACAATAGGAAGGAAAACAGGACTCAAGGAAAGTCCAGTGCAGGTCTTGGGGGGGCTTGGACGGCGCCATATCTGACACGCTTTTTTTTTTGACTTTTTCCTGCTTCTGGGGCCCATCCCCCCCCAGGATATCCAGTAGGAGCCAGACAGGAAGTAATGTGTTCTGGGGCAGACGGGGTCGGAGCGCATCGGAAAGAACCTTTAACTCCAACAAGCCCCTTCAGCCACTGCTTTACACCCACCGCTCTACACTCGCTGCTCTAGAATCACTGCTCTAGACACCGCTGCTCTAGAATCGCTGCTCTAGAACCGCTGCTCTAGAACCGCTGCTCTAGGACCGCTGCTCTAGAACCACTGCTCTAGAACCGCTGCTCTAGGACCGCTGCTCTAGAACCACTGCTCTAGAACCGCTGCTCTAGAACCGCTGCTCTAGAACCGCTGCTCTAGAACCACTGCTCTAGAACTGCTGCTCTAGGACCGCTGCTCTAGAACCACTGCTCTAGAACCGCTGCTCTAGAACCACTGCTCTAGAACCGCTGCTCTAGAACCACTGCTCTAGAACCGCTGCTCTAGAACCACTGCTCTAGAACCACTGCTCTAGAACCATCTGCTCTAGAATCACTGCTCTAGAATCACTCCTCAACACTTACTGCTTTGGTAAGGGGGGGTTGAAGGCTAAAGAACTAGTCCAAACCGACTCACACACTAAGCCTACTGAACCCTAGTTGCGGGCATGACAATAGCTTTGTGAGCCACAACTTTTTTAACCAATGATGTTGACTGAGCCGTAACTGATGGACAGCTCTCTGTGTGACTAACAAGTACAAAGAAGGGTAGCATGCACTGCACATTACAGCCAGCCTGACTG
>OLKM01001871.1:46043-52191 GCA_900291075.1 Melanogrammus aeglefinus
CAGCGTTGCCAGATTGGGCCCGATTGGGCGGGAAATCTACTGCCCACCCCCTACCACCAATGCCAGATTGGGCCAGATTTCCCGCCCAACCTGGCAACCGTGGCAACCCCACCCACCCTCTACCACCAGTGCCAGATTGGGCCAAATTTCCCACCCAACCTGGCAACCTGGCGACCCAGTTCGGGGTCGCCAGGTTGCCAGGTTGGGCGGGAAATCTGGCCCAATCTGGCAACGCAGTACCTCCGCTCCCACTTCCTCCATCTTCCTCTGGCCCAGTTTCTATAAGCGGTAGGAGCAGTGGAGCAGGTCGTCACGGTGACGGGAGACAGATCCACGTCCAGCGGACCTTGTCATCGCTGGGGGAGGGGGAGGGGGGGGGGGGGGCTCCATGAGAGGGGGGTCCTCAGCGGAACACGTGAGGGATGGAGACGAGGGGTCACTAGACGACAGCCACAGACAACTTTCATTTTTTACATTTAGGGATTTTTGACGCTTTTATGCAAAAAGACTTACACCCATTCATGCACACGTTCACTCATTCACACACCGACGGGGGAGTCGAGGAGCAGTCAGAGTGAGGGCGTCTTGCTCAGGTTGCCTTGGCACTCGGCTCGGCACACTATATGGGGGGGGGGGGGGGATCGAACTAGCAACCTTCCGGTTACCAGTGATCACGCTCCACCTCCAGGAGCTCCAGTCGCCCGTCCTTCCTCCAGGGAAGGCCCTGGCAGAGTCTTTAATCAAAGTGTCACAGAGCCGACTGAGTGACTGAGTGAAATGGAATCACTCATTCATCTCAGGCACGTGAGACCCTGAGACCGAAACGTCTTGTTCTGGCTGATAATGACCAGCGTTACCTTTTCACTTATTCACTTCATTCACGCTAAACATTCATGGAAAACATGTACATTAATCAGTCTGCTTAATTTGATTAATAAGTCAAGAGCTTTTGGAGTGTGTGTGTGTGTGTGTGTGTGTGTGTGTGTGTGTGTGTGTGTGTGTGTGTGTGTGTGTGTGTGTGTGTGTGTGTGTGTGTGTGTGTGTGTGTGCGTGCGTGCGTGTGTGTCTGTGTATGCAAATGCATGTGTGGGACTATTTGTGCGTGTGTGTGTCTGTGTATGCAAATGCATGTGTGGGACTATTTGTGCGTGTGTGTGTCTGAGTGTATACACGTGCATGTGTGTGTGTGTGTGTGTGTGTGTGTGTTGGGGGGAGGTTGAAATCTGACACCCTGCTGCTACAGCAGTCAGTGAGGATTTAGCTTTTTATGACCCCCTTCCCCCCCAAACACACACACACACACACACACACACACACACACACACACACACACACACACACACACACACACACACACACACACACACACACACACACACACACACCACCCTTTCACACACACTCAGCTTCACCTGTTCAATGAATAAATTAGCCCATACACACACACAAACCCACGCACAGCCATACACACACACACAGCCATACACAAGCACTACAAGCTATAGACAATAAACTCCTCCACACACACACAAACACAAGCACAAACACCTACACTCACACGCATACACACACACACACACACACACACACACACACACACACACACACACACACACACACACACTCACACACACACACACACACACACACACACACACACACACACACAAAGTATACGCACACACACAGACAAACACGCTATGTGTTTTCTGGCCTCCTCCATTATGATGTCACGTCTGTGTTCATTGGACGAGAGGTTCACCCGAGGCACCCTATTGGCCGGCTGTGCCAGGAGCCCTGATTGAGCTGGCGGTGGGAGACCTCAACAGGGCTCTCTGATTTCAGACGTCATGCGTGCCCCCCCGCGCCGTGTTTTGTTTTACCATCAGAAAGAGGGGCGCTGCTCTTGGTTCTCCTCCAGGAGGGGAGGAGAGGAACAGAAGAAGGAGAAGGAGAGAGGAGAAAGAGAGGAAAGAGAGGAGAAAGAGAAGGAGAGAGGAGAAAGAGAAGGAGAGAGGAGAAAGAGAAGGAGAGAGGAGAAAGAGAAGGAGAGAGGAGAAAGAGAGGAAAGAGAGGAGAAAGAGAAGGAGAGAGGAGAAAGAGAAGGAGAGAGGAGAAAGAGAGGAAAGAGAGGAGAAAGAGAAGGAGAGAGGAGAAAGAGAAGGAGAGAGGAGAAAGAGAGGAAAGAGAGGAGAAAGAGAGGAAAGAGAGGAGAAAGAGAAGGAGAGAGGAGAAAGAGAAGGAGAGAGGAGAAAGAGAAGGAGAGAGGAGAAAGAGAAGGAGAGAGGAGAAAGAGAAGGAGACAGGATGTGCGCCGGAGCCAATTAGCGTCTGAGTGGAGCTGTGAGGCAGAACACCTGTCTGCTCACACCTGGTGGGACGCCGGCTTGATTAATACATGGAGCCGCTAGCTGTTCACTTAGCACGCCGCTAACCGCAACGCCCCCCCCCCCCCCCCCCCCCCAACCAACACAAACATACACACACTCAAGCATTCACACACGCATAGATTTAACCCCTATAGATGCATAAACAATATACACACACACCCACGGAGGTGTTTTTTTGTGTATGTGCGTGCACGTGTGTCTATGTGAGTGTGTGTAAATGGTTTTGTGTGTGTGTGTGAGTGCCTGTGTGCTTGCTTGGGTCTATATAAGCGTATGTATGTGTCCATGTGTGTGATTTTGTGTGTCTGTGTGTGTGTGTTGCTTCCCTTTGTCTATGAGTGCGTGTGTCTACTTGTGTCTGTCTGTGTGAGTTTGTGTGAGTGTTTGAGTGCATCTGTGCATGTCTGCTTCTCTGTGCGTGTGTGCGTGTGCAAACGTGCATGCGCGTGTCTACGTTTGTGTGTGTGTGTGTGTGCGCGCGTGTGTGTGTACGTATGCATTAGTGTGCGTGATTGTGTGCGTGCGTGTGAATACGTGTACGCATGAGTGTGCATGAGCACATGTGTGTGTGTGTGTGCGTGTGTGTGTGTGTCGTGTGTCTGCTTGTGCGTGTGTCTGTCTGTGTGTGCGTGTGTCTGTGTGTGTGCGTGCGAGTGCGGGCCCCGGGGCCTCAGACAGCAGCAGATCTAATCAGAGCTCCTCTAATCAGGGCTCCGTGCCGCTGCCACCCATAGCCAAACTGACCCAGTTCACTTTCCCACACACACACACACACACACACACACACACACACACACACACACACACACACACACACACACACACACACACACACACACACACACACACACACACACACACACACCGAGACGTCGCGCCGCAATCTGTTCCCGTTGCCCCGGGTTACCGAGGCGTATGAATCCCGCCTTTGAGCGAGGGGACGGCGTGGGAGCGCAGACACGGCCCCCGTGTCGCATCCATTACCCCGCTCACACACAAGGCGGCGCCATCAAACGCCGGGCGCGTGACTCTCCCCCAGCTGCTGCTGCTCCGAGGGTGGGGCTAGGCGTAGGAAGGGAGGTGGGAGGGGGGGGGGGGGGTAGGGAGGAGGGGGGGGAGGGGGTGGGCACAGGAAGGAGGGGGGGGGGGGCTAGGCGTAACGACGGGGGGTGGGGGGAGGTCGACACGACGTAAGGGGGTTACAGACCCATCAGGTGCCTGCGGACCCTCCTTTGCGTCCAACGCAAGGGGTTTGACGTGCGCCTCCCAACGTCGTAACCTCGCATCGAGGCAATGCAGCAGCAAGAGCTGTGATTGGTCCGCCGACGTCAACCCAGGCAGGTTCACGACTGAGTCGAAGCGACTGCGTTGCATCAACGTCAAACCATAACTCTGCCTTTGGCCGCCGTCAGTCAAACACGTCCCGCCGCTGCCAGCCAGGCCAGGCCAGCCTCGAGGCTACAACTGTGATTGACAGCCGTCAGAACAGCTGGGGGCGGGTTTCCCCAACGCCAAACAAAGGTGTTACAACAAGTTGTTGTTGCTGTTTTGGTTGTGGTCCTCCTCGTTAGCGTTAACGAGCGCTGGATAATCACAGATCACGCCGAGGCGGTGGTGATGTCACAGCGCAGGTGGGGATCAAAAGGCCCGCCCTGATTTACTGGCGGCTTAACGACCATCCGCGGAGGCGTTAGCAATTAGCGCCCGCCGCAAGGCATGAAGTTAGCCCCAGCTAGCGCTCCTGCTGCTACATGCTCGTACCGCCGGCCGCTGTAGCTGCTTTATGAGCCACACATGCTACAGCGCTAGCTCGAGACGAACCACCGCTGCTCGTTTACCCGACGCTGGACCACCGTGCGAACGTTTGAAGAGAAGCTGCCGTCCTTTTTAAACATTTTAACGTTTTACCTCAAGAGGACAAGTTAATTCAAGCGTTAAATAAGGTACGTTAAAAACATCAGGCTTTTCAATGCTGACCTGAGGAGTCAGTTCAATTAGAATGTGTAAGAGTTTCTAGACTTGGGACTTATTAACTTTACTGTCAAACACATTAAACATTAAACACTTTCCCCCGGGCACACATAGATGGTGAAGTGATTAGCGAAGAGGTATTTGGTTCAAATCCCATGATCCAGTCCAACTACCAGTAGGCCTCCTGGAGCAAGAAGCACCTTAACCCTACCTGCTCCTTCATGACATAGATCTGTACTACTCTCTAACCCCTACCTGCTCCTTAATGACCTGTCTCTGTACTGTCTAACCCCTACCTGCTCCTTAATGACCTGTCTCTGTGCTGTCTAACCCCTACCTGCTCCTTAATGACCTGTCTCTGTACTGTCTAACCCCTACCTGCTCCTTAATGACCTGGATCTGTACTGTCTAACCCCTACCTGATGCTTAATGACCTGGATCTGTGCCGTCTAATCCCTACCTGCTCCTTAATGACCTGTCTCTGTACTGTCTAACCCCTACCTGATCCTTAATGACCTGTCTCTGTACTGTCTAACCCCTACCTGCTCCTTAATGACATGGATCTGTACTGTCTAACCCCTACCTGCTCCTTAATGACATGGATCTGTACTGTCTAACCCCGGTACTGTCAGCAGGGGGGTGGGTGGGGGTGAGGGGGGTTGGAGGTGGGGTGGGGGGGAACCTAACACCTCCTTGAGGAGCCCATCACCAGATATGTGCGTGTCGCAGGTCGACTTCACATGAGAGACGTTATGTAACCCAGGCACAAACCAACCATCAACCACCTCAGGGCTGCCTGTTCACCCCGAATGCCCCCCCCCCCCCCCCCCCCCCCCCCCCCCCCCCCCCCCTCCCCCCTCCCCTACCTCCTCTCCCCTCTCCCCTCCCCCCCCCCCCCCTACCTCCTCTCTCTCTCCCCTCCCTCCCTCCCCCTACCTCCTCTCTCTCTCCTCCTCCCTCCCTCCCCCTTCCTCCTCTCTCCTCTCCTCTCTCTCCCCTCACTCCTCTCTCTCTCCCCTACCTCCTCTCTACTCCTTCTCTCTCTCCTCCTCTGCTCACAACACTCTCCTCTCTCTCTCCTCTCCTCCCTCCCTTCCCTACCTACCTCTCCTTCCCCCTCTCTCTCCCCTCCTCTCCCCTCCACCTCCCTCCTCTCTCTCTCCCCTCCCCCCCCCTCCCCCTCCCTCCTCTCTCTTCTCCCCCCCCTCTCTCCACCTCTCTCCTCTCTCTCTCCCCCCCCCTCCCTCCCCCCCCCTCCCTCCTCTCTCTCTCCCCCCCCCTCCCTCCCCCCCACCTCCTCTCTCCTCCCCTCCCTCCCTCCCCCTACCTCCTCTCTCTCTCCTCCCCTCCTCTGCTCACACACTCCTCCTTCCCTTTCTCCTCCTCTCTCGTTATCCCTCCTATTCACACCCTCCTCTCTCCTTCCCTCAGTCCTCCCCTGTTCTCTCCTCTGTTCTCTCAACTCCTCTCCTCCTGTGTCGTCTCTCTCTCCTACACACTGGGTACACCCGCTTGCTTGAACCGCACGACCATTCACCCACACATCAATTCACCCACACACACCGTTCAACCCATCACCTCACAGAGCGCTGTCCGCCGTGTGAGGTGAGGCCCAGCAGAACTCCAGACAGACCGCAGGCCAACTGACCGGAGGGACCACCGTGGACCCATGGGCTCTTCCTGTTGAGTGTGTGTATGTGTGTGTGTGTGTGTGTGTGTGTGTGTGTGTGTGTGTGTGTGTGTGTGTGTGTGTGTGTGTGTGTGTGTGTGTGTGTGTGTGTGGGGGG
>OLKM01001871.1:58065-63065 GCA_900291075.1 Melanogrammus aeglefinus
CTCTTCCTAGATGCTGATAGCTAGCTTACAATGCACACTACCAAGCGTATACTGGGTGTATTCCAGGTGCATACCAGTTTTAAACCAGTTGTATACCAGTGGAATACCAGGTGCAATACCAGGTGTATAGCAGTTTTAAACTAGGTATATACCAGGTGTAATACCAGATGTAATACCGGGTCTAATACCAGGTGTATACCATGTTTACTAGGTGTAATACCAGGTGTATACCAGGTGTATACCAGGTGTATACCAGGTGTATACCAGGTGTATACCAGGTGAACTGTTCCAGGAGTCCTAGCAGATAGACTGTACATATGGTAGCCTGGAAACTTCAATCAGGTACAATACCATCAGATGTGACTGGGGTGAGTAGCAGCGTGGCCACGACAGCTCAGCTCAACTCACACCCCTCCGTTCCCTGAGTTCTGAGAACATTCTGAGCGTTTCCAATGAGGAACTGGTTCTGATCGATCCAGACTCCTGGTGTTGATCAGACACAATGTGACCGACCGCATGAAACACTCAAATACTCAACACACATTTCTGTTTCACATTAGACAAAAGCACTAGCGCGCCCAAACACACATACACACACAGGCACCCAAACACACACACGCACACAAACACACGCGGACACACACCCAATGACATTAAGCTGTGCGTAACTCAGCATGATTATGGTGCGTGCGTGCATGGCTCTCTGCACTAGTGCAACGCATTAACAGATCTTAGAAGTCATATGCGGGCAATTATGAAAAGAATGCGGGTGCGATGCCGGTGCTACCCGAACACCGCGAGATGATATAGGTCTGGACACGCGCGCAACCCCCGGGATGTGGGCGCGCCGCTCAAGTGTTGCCAAGCGGATTCCCGTAAAAGAGATCAAGTACACCAGAACGTAGCAGTGTCCTGACAACAGCTCCAACCCGTGACTAAATCCGTCCGGAGATCCACTTACCAGCCAGGAGAACTGGAACGGGATGGTGATCTTTCCCGCGTCGCTGTTCCTATTTTGGCCGTTTTTGGCGCTCTTGAAGTGAAACTTATTCCCTCCCAGGACGCGAGTGATCGCGGTTCCGTACGTGCACGCGCTCGTGATGTCCACAACTGTCTGGTATTCCTTCAGGCACACGCGCACGTACGAGGCGCACTCGCCAGCGCACGGGTCGTCGGGCACGCGCCTCTCCGCGCCGTCACAGCAGTCGCGGCTCGAGAGCTCACCTCTGGCGTTGTCCACGGATACGAGCTGCAACTCGAAGTGACCCCGAGACTGGGAGACCTGAGGATATACACAATTAGTTACTACAATGTCCCCCTAACGCTGATAACAAACACAACACATACACACAAACACACGCACACACGCACATACGCACACACACACACACACACACACACACACACACACACACACACACACACACACACACACACACACACACACACACACACACACACACACACACACACACACACACACCCTTCCCCTCTGCGGGGACCGCGCAGCTCAATAGGCGACCGTTTGTTAGGTGAAAGTTCTTAATTACACTTCCATGCAACATTAACCTGCATTAAACAGGCCTTGTTTGCCAACTGTCTGCAAAGAATTATCAAACAAGTATTATCCAAAAAACACGAGTAGGCTATTATCCAAGAAACACTAGTAGGCTATTATCAAACAGACAAGAGTATTATTAAACAGATAACAGTAGGCCTAGTATCAAACAGACAAGAGTATTATCAAACAGACAACAGTATTATCCCACAGACAGGTGGTGAGGAGAGTTGTATCAAACGCAACTGTCGCATGTTTCCCCTGAAGAAAAGTAGTTAAATGTTCAAAGTTAAGCGGCCGCGTTTCCATCTCCACCAATCACATGATCCGTCTCGACCACGCAATTCAATTAAGGACCAAATTCAACTTCAAGGCGAAACATCGAGAAGGGAAGAAAAAAAGAGGGAGACGGGTCACGCGAACCACCATCACTTAACGGAACTTCAAAGCAATGGAGGTGGAAAACTGAGAAAAAACCAAGCAAGTTCTCACCTCGGCGCACAACGCCAGCAGAAGAGACACTATCCAAAAGCGCTTTAATTTCCCCATACAATTCCACATGTCTCCGGCCGAGCAGTATTACCAGCTACCATGAGGGAAATAAAATATTCAAAAGTCAAACGCGCTTCCTTCCGTTGACCCAAAGTATCCTTCTCTCTTATATCCTCCGGGAGGCGCGCAAAAAGCTCTCCTTCCCCGTGTGTAAAGGTCCGCTCGACGGAGTAAAGACAGCAGGTAAAGCACGCGGAGAGGAGCCGAGCGCACTGCTTGCCCCACAGACGCACACACACGACTTTCCCCGAGCTTTCCACACACTCCACAGCGCTCCGTTTCGGGCGGGGGAGCTCGATCCTGATTGGCTGATGAACAAACCATTCACCAACTCGTGCGCGTCAGCGGTCGATCGAGGCTGTGCGGCGTGAGCGAGCGGCGCTGTGTGAACAGAGCTGGTTATTTATGAACAGAGCGGCGCTGTTGGCGGTGCGATGCCTTTATTATCAAAGTCCGCCTGAGTCCTACCGGAGCAGTAGGCTTACAGTAGGGTCCTTTCCAGCTGACGTTTGAATCCCGGTGTCCCGCCTACAATGGGTTGAAAAAACGAGCCGCAGACGCCTACCCTGCCGCTGCGTTCTGCGCATGATGTATCAAACCATGGATGGTGAGCCACGTTCAAAGCGCAGAGCTTAGGACGTGTTGAGTGGAATGAAGCGCGCGGAGGAGTTGCGGTGGACACCTGAGCTCTACTCGGCGCGGTGCGGTGCGAGCAATTGGCGGCGGGCCGTCAGCGCCCTCTGTCGGTCACCGAACCGCCTGAACCGCTCAAGGCAGTGTGTGAAGGTTTTCTTTAGTTTCCTAACTAGTTCCTGGTTTGTTTCGAATAACACATGAATAGTGTTTGAAAGTGACATAACAGCACTATGACTATACTCGTGACGGTGTGAAGTCACTGTCCCCCTTCAGGTCAAATGGAATGTCTGATAAGATCTAAAGTCTCATGGTCTCTGTGTGCATATGTATATGTGTGTGGTTGTGTGTGTGCGTGTGTGTGTGCGTGTGTGTGTGTGTGTGTGTGTGCGTGTGTGTGTGTGTGTGTGTGTGTGTGTGTGTGTGTGTGTGTGTGTGTGTGTGTGTGTGTGTGTGTGTGTGTGTGTGTGTGTGTGTGTGTGTGTGTGTGTGTGTGTGTGTGTGTAGAGACATGTGTGTTTGCATAGAGGCGTGTGTGTACATGTGTAAATGTGGGAGTCTCTCCTCTTTACTTGAAGCAGATGAGTTATTCGTTACGGGACCCCTCTGAGACCGTGTCAGAAGTCACGTGGTTCCGTGTGTTCCTTCTGCTCTGAGGAACCGCTCTTCAAGTTTCAACATAAGCTCGATGCCTTCATCAGTCACCGCCGACAGGAAGTGCCAGTGTCCCCTCGCAGGAAGGACAGGACGGTAACCATGACAACGGACCCTCAAACCACAAAGCGTTGAGGTTAGCAGACAGCGATGTCCACCCCCCTGCTGGGATGTGGACACCCCCCAGGAGAGATGGGACCAATGTGAGCCGGCCGTGTGGAGGCTTGTGTGTGTATCCTGAGTTAGCGCCCACACTAGCCTAGCGGTGAGCCTAGCGGTGAGCCTAGTGGACAAGGCCGGACAGGTGGTGTGGTGTGGGAGGCCAGGCGACAGATGTTATCTCCTACGGGAAATGGGGGGGGGGGGTGTGGGGGGGGGACAACGACTGCGACTGCTGGCTGCCAACCAGCAGATGCAGTCGTTAAGATGCAGTCGTTCAATGTACGACTTTGTACAGTAAGGATGTTCATAGAACCAAGTGCAAAGCACTAACAATCACTAGGTTAACCCATTTCCTGTACACGACAGAGAAGGCCAGGATGAGACACTACACAACTAAGTACTATGACTATATACAACATACAATAAGTGCGTACATTAAGTGCCAGGACATACAACATACAATGAGTGTGTACATCAAGTGCCAGAACCTACAACATACAATGAGTAGGAGGGGTGGGAGGGGGTTGTTATGCAGAGTCTAGGTCTAGAGGCTGCCCAATATGAATGTGGACATTCCAGAACTCCAGATGCCTCTCTGCTCCAGGTTGGTCCCACACTCCCACCTCCGCCGTCCTTCAGGCGTCCTGAGAAACATCTGAATCAGCGGAGATAAGAGGAACCGCCCTCTCCAAACATCCACCGGGTCTGACCACAGAAGCTCGTCCCGCGTCGCCTTCAACCGATTGGAATTCGCCCCCCTCCCTCCCTCCCCGGGAGTGGAGCTAGAGAGAAGCGCTGTGCCGCTGGTTTGGGACGGTCCGGATCTGTTCCCCTCTGGCTCCACCACGGAACACCGTCACCGAAACCTTCTCAGCGGCGCAAGTCTGGACATTTACATTCAGGGCATTTTGCAGAGTCGCTTTTACCCAAAGCGACTGGCAACCCTTCATTGACACACCGACAAGAGGTGTGTCACTGTCGTACTCCGCTGCCGCACCTGACGAGCTGGATGAGGAGTCGACCACGCAGGGTCGTGGTCGACTCTGAGGTTTCCCTGAGCAAGACATCTCACCCTGACCGCTCCCTCAGGAGCGGTCAGGGTGAGATGCCTTGCTCAGGGAAACCTCAACACTCAGCTAGGAGGAGCCGGGGCTTGAACTAGCAACCTTCCGGTTACCAGCCAACCCCGCTCCACCTTCTGAGCTAAGCCGACCCCCCGCTTGGGGAGCAGCGTGTGACATAGGATCATGCCTGATCCAATCTCATCTTTTTTCGACGTACAGATGATCGGTGCACGACATGACGTAGCAGGATGGGCTGATGGGCAGGAAGTGGTTTGCGTGGGAGGGTGGAGCTCATGGGTTTGAGGAGTGGATGAGAGCGATGTCATGGAGGTCAGAGATGACATCCTGAGATTTTTGTACATGACCTCATGACCTTA
>OLKM01001871.1:68065-70565 GCA_900291075.1 Melanogrammus aeglefinus
ACACATAGGAGTACAAAAAAACCACAGGAGTGTTACACAAAAGTAAAACTGGAGGAAAACCAAACATTTATTTACAGGACGTCAACCTTCGGAACACAAACAGAGGTTTATGAGTGGAGGGTTCTGATTGGACGTTTCTGGGTGGAGGTTTTTGAGCAGAGGTTCTGATTGGAGGGGAGGTGGAGGTTAATGAGTAGAGGTTTCTGATTGGAGGGGATTGTGGAGTTCTCTGATTGGAGGTTTAATAGTGGAGGTCTCTGAATTTAGGGTTCTGTGTGGAGGTTTCTGAGTGGAGGTTCCTGATTGAAGGGTTCTGATTAGGGATGCACCGAATTTTCGGCCACCGAAAATTTTCGGCCAAAAATGGCCCAAAAGCGCATTTTCGGTTTCGGGCCGAAATACTTTTATCACCGAAACAACACGGCCGAAACAGACATCTGTGATGACGCAAACAAAAAGCGCCCAGCCCACGCTAGTCTGGATAAGTGCCAATATGTCTGCAGTGTGGACGTTTTTCAATGTTTGTGAGAAAGACCCACGTATAACGATTTGCAAAAATTCCAATACCTTGATTTTAATGAAGTTAGTACACAGTTATAGCCATAAATGCAATGGCACTAGGGTTGCCGCGGTGTGGACATTTTCACACCGAGTAATACACCGGTATTAACGATTATAAAACGGAAAGGTGAAATCCGGCGATCTGATTGGCTGTTAACCGTGGTAACTATTCTAAAAAGCCTTATCGCAGCATATCATTCCGCAAGCAACAATGTCTCCATGGCAACAACCAACTGTTACAGTAGGAGGCTAGGTAGCAAAAGTAGCCGAAGTGTTTGACAAGGTTAATAAATTGACTAAATTCGTTGAATTGACATGTTTAAGGTTAACTTTCACCTCCGGATAGGGTTAACAATGGTAGAGGGGACTGAGGAGTGACCTGCTCCTGAAGAAAAAGGCGAGAAAAAGAGACATGCAGAGCTAACGTCCGGAAAGGAGGGACTATTTTTTTCATAATGGGGCTATTTTATCAGTTAGGTAGGCTAATTTGTGATTTTTTTATTTTTTTTTGTACCTGAAATTGATTGCGTATTCCTCTTTCATATTGCCGTTATTGGTAACCGTTTTATAAAAGCAATATATCACTCCAGTCCGTGGTATATGCTCATTATACCACGGACTGGAGTGATATAATTGCTTAAATAATTGTATATATAATATCACGGCCCAAAGCTCTGCGCGCGTCCGCATGGCCGTAGCGCGCGGAGCTCTCGTAGGGGTTGGGCTTCACACGGGGTTTGTTTACCGGCCTTGCTATGGTTACCAGTCTTGCGTGTTCCTTCCAACGCAATATTAGGTAGCCTATCTATTAGGTGTGTGTGTGTGTGTGGTGTGTGTGTGTGTGTGTGTGTGTTGTGTGTGTGTGTGTGTGTGTGTGTGTGTGTGTGGTGTGTGTGTGTGTGTGTGTGTGTATGTATGTATGTATGTATGTTATGTAATATATATATATATATATATATATATATATATATATATATATATATACATATATATATATATATATATATATATATATATATATATATATATAATATATATATATATATATATATATATATATATATATATATTATATATATAATATATATATGTATACACACACACACACCTAATAGATAGGCTAACTAATATATAATATAAATATATATATTTAAAAAAAAAAAAAAAAACTACTAATAATTGGCAAAATTATTTTCGGTTTTCGGTTTTCGGCCTTGGTTCCCTCATTTTCGGTTTTCGGTTTCGGCCAAGAATTTTCATTTCGGTGCATCCCTAGGAAGGGTTCTGATTGGAGGTTCTGAACAGAGGTTTCTGAGCGCAAGTTCTGAGCTGAGGGGAGTGTGAAGACCTACAGCCAGTTGGCTCCAGGATGCTCTGTTTGTTCACAGGCTCACACCTTCAGCTGGATGTGGTCCATGCCTCCTCTCTATTGACCTGCTGGCTCTCTGCAGGCGTCTGCCCTGAGCCATGCTGACACAGAGTTCCGTCAATCAAGCATTAATCCCAACAGCATCTTACATCTGAGGAGGCGTTTTCAATGCGCCCGGAACGTGCTGGAGCAGGCTTTCCCATACTGGGGGGGGGGGGGGGGGGGGGGGTCACGACCCCGGCTGTGGTTGGCTGAAATGCCGATGAGGTCGCAGGAGACCTCTGGCTTGCAAGCTACGGATACTTGACTGTATCTTGACTGCACTTGATTATTTTTATAGTAAAGCTGCCTTACCTAGCCACAGCACAAAGACTCAAAGCCAGGAGGAAACGCCTCATTTCTTGAGTGAGAGGTCGCAAGTATCGAAAGGCTTCGAATGGCGTGCAGGGAAACAGACGACGTGGCATGAGGTTGGGGTTGCAAGAATTGCACACATCACCCCAAGAGAAGAACCACCAGATCACCCCAGAGGGGGAAACCGCCAGGTCACCCCAGGTGAAGAACCAACCC
>OLKM01001871.1:75565-78065 GCA_900291075.1 Melanogrammus aeglefinus
TTCCAGCTGTTGCATTTCCAATACAAAATATATAAGGCTAATTAGGCCTCTGCGCGCGATCTGTTTTCGCGGTGGTGCCCGCGTTGCCCGGGCCGTGATGCCCGTGGTTTCCAGGGCTGCGGTGCCCGTGGTTCCAGGGCTGCTGTCACGTTGCGCCGCGGTTCCCGGGCCATTCATCCATTTCACGGGGCACGCGGGAGACGCTGGAGTGCCGTGGCCGCGCTCGCCCTCACGGTGCCCGCGTAGAATGTACTGGGCCTCATCTCCCGATAACGATGGATCTTCGCTTGTACGAACATTCTCACGATGGATCTTGCGAACCATCGTGAAATTCTTTGGAGCGTTTCCCGAAACTCCTCTTAACATGAACGCGCATTCGCTGCACTCACGACGTTCGTAGGATTGTACCTGTCCACTGACACGGTGCTGAAACGGGCTATGAGCAGGGGGAGACGCAGGAATGTCGCAGGAAAATGGGGTTAAAAAGGGTTAACATATCTCCCCATCAAGGCCAACCGCAGAGTAGCCTACGAAAGGAATAGACTGCAATAATATGAATGCTAAAGATATTAAAACACAATTGATTAGGCCTAGGCCGACATATGTTATATATCAGTCCTAATCCTGAACGTACTGTACATTTTTTCACGGCAAATAATTGCATGATGTTACAAAAATCCAAATGATTCCATTGCTCTTGTGTGGGAGGTCGCTTTCGAGCTGCACTTGCGGTCTCCCTCAGATTTTAATTCAACCATCGTGGTTAAAATGTCCTCATATTGATCAATGACAGAAGACATGGCCTACATGCATCATGCTGAGACCAGCGGGTGTCTGAGAATTTCATCAGGCGCTTTTTGTTGCGATTGTTTGCATTAAGCACTGGAGGCGCTTCGGTGAGGCTGTGAAGTTCACTATTTATTGGACCATGTCTAGACAGTATAACGAACATCCCTGGCCATATTTAATCGCGTTTGTAGTCTACACTCAGACGTGAACTCATTATTGCATGCGGGTGTCTTCATTCATAAAAAAATTAAAACATTCGGGAGTATGCAGTAATACAAACTATTCTAAAGAGGTTAGAGACTCCGTGCACAGCCCCGGTTTCTCCAGTGAACCAAGAAACCCCGCGCCGTGTCGACCGCGGGTTGACCCGCTCGGTTTTCCACAGGAAACTTGAAATAAGAAGGTGAAATCGCCGGGCGTGCCGAGCTGCGACCAAACCGGCTCGGCAGCGTAAAAAGGCCTATAGCCTACATCATCCTGCCAACAATATGGGCAGGATCTCTAGACCAAGCTCGCCCAATCGGGTCAGCAATAGCCGCGTGTCAATGCCTAGCCTCTGCGTTTGAATGATGAATGAATGGAATTGAACGTTGCATTTTTAATGTCTACAAATATTGAGTGCGCGCCCATCAACGAAACCTCATGGGGAATCAGATAAAGTCGGCTCTGCTTGCTGTGCAAAGCATGTTTCAGAAATCAGCACCTAGTTGTCACACAAGCCATTTTTGGTTTTTGTAATATGGAAGGGGGGAAGATATACATATAGAATGTACTGGTGATAATGTTAACATCCTTCATATAGAATGTACTGGTGATAATGTTAACATCCTTCATATAGAATGTACTGGTGATAATGTTAACATCCTTCATATAGAATGTACTGGTGGTAATGTTACCATCCTTCATATAGAATGTACTGGTGATAATGTTAACATCCTTCATATAGAATGTACTGGTGATAATGTTAACATCCTTCATATAGAATGTACTGGTGGTAATGTTGACATCCTTCATATAGAATGTACTGGTGATAATGTTAACATCCTTCATATAGAATGTACTGGTGATAATGTTACCATCCTTCATATAGAATGTACTGGTGGTAATGTTGACATCCTTCATATTGGATGTAGAGTGATGTACTGGTGAAAATGCTTACATTGTGAGATGGGTTCCGAAGAGGCAGCATGGTCCTGCTCCACCCCCCGCCGGGTCGATGGAGACCAGCGAGCGCTGAGATGTGGTGAGATGTTCAGAGGTTCAGGGTTCTCTGTTTATCCAGGCCATGACACTGTTCCCATGAAGGAGCTTCGAGTCCACACCCTTCCTCTCCCATCCTGGACCAGGCAGGCTCCTGGAAAGGCCCATAATTACAGGGATTCCTCCACCAGCCCATCGCTCATTCAGAATCATGAGTGACTTATTCATTTATGATACAAAGAGAAAGTAAAAACTAAAAAAAACTCAAATAAAGTGGCCTGTTCCACTGCAGTGCATGGCACAGTGCACGGGACAATGAATGGCACTGTGCACGGGACAGAGTGCGGGACATGGGAGGTCTACAGGACTGTAGGACTACAGAGAGACTGAGGCCTGAACGGCTGCAGAACTGCCTGGGTCTGGCCGTGCACGCCAGGGTGGGTCCTAGCTCATTCCCTTGCTGTTGGCGAGAATAAATCACAGGAGAAATACACAATATTAACTTTCCCTG
>OLKM01001871.1:80565-82230 GCA_900291075.1 Melanogrammus aeglefinus
GGAGTGTCTGCATGTTTAGGTGGTAGGCTACCTACCTCTCTGTCTGTCTGTCTGTCTGTCAGTCTGTCTGCTTTGCCCCCACCCCCCACCCCTCACGTCATATCTGAAATGAGGGGGTGAATAATAGATCAGAGGTTTGAGCACGACCAGTAATCAGATCCCCCCCCCCCCATCGGGACAATGCCCATTCAGAGGGAGTATCGGGACAATGCCCATTCAGAGGGAGTACACACACACACACACACACACACGCACACACACACACACCCCAACAGCTGTCCAGTGGACACACACAGCTGGTCAGCAGGATGTGAGTGATGCGACCAGGGCAGCGGAGGGGATACCCCCCCCCCTGTACTGTAACAGTGGAGGGAGTCTTCTGGTGAGACCAGAGGTTCCGGGTTTGATTCCCAGTGGCCTGAGCCTCCTCTGCCTCCTGGAGCCAGATGCCCTCTGACCCCTACTCGCTCCTTGATCACATGGGTGTGTTGTGTCATGATGACAGGTTCCTGTCTGCTGCCGCTACACAGGAAGAACTTTTACAGGGGCTTTCTTCTCTGTAGTTGTTTTTCAGACAGGAAGTAATCAAAGGGCCGGTGCTGGACAGGAAGTGAGAGGAGTCAGAGATCGTTGATAGGGAGCCAATCGCGTTGCAGGTCGGCCGCTGTCGTAACGAGCGGGTCAGAGGTGGGACTGGACGACTCAGGTCAGGTTAGGTTAGGTGAGCGACGGTTAGGTTAGGTTAGGTTAGTTAGGTTAGGTTGGTTGGGTTAGATTTGTCTGTTTAAGGTTAGTTTAGGTAAGTTTAGGGTTGTTTTGGCTGTTTTTGGTTGGTTTAGGTAGGTTTGGTTGGGTTAGTTTATGTTTGCTTTGAATGGTTCAGGTTGGTTTAGGTTAGTTTAGGTTGGTTTAGGTTAGTTTTGGCTGGTTTGCATTGGTTTAGGTTGGTTTAGGTTAGTTTTGGCTGGTTTGGGTTGGTTTAGATTAGTTTGTTAGTTTTGGCTGGTTTGCGTTAGTTTAGGTTGGTTTAGGTTAGTTTTGGCTGGTTTGCGTTGGTTTAGGTTAGTTTTGGCTGGTTTGCGTTGGTTTGGGTTAGTTTAGGTTGGTTTAGGTTAGTTTCGGCTGGTTTGGGTTGGTTTAGGTTAGTTTTGGCTGGTTTGCGTTGGTTTGGGTTAGTTTAGGTTGGTTTAGGTTAGTTTCAGCTGGTTTGGGTTGGTTTTGGGGACGGTGTTATGGTTCAAATCGCCATGTTTAGGACCAGGCCTCTGAGGACCTGAATGGAAACCAGATCCACCGAGTTCAAGAGAGACCAGAACGACCAGAAACCTGGAGGCACACTTTGAAACACACAACAAACACACACACACACACACACACACACACACACACACACACACACACACACACACACATTTGCAGAAACACAAACACACACACAAAAGCAGAAACACACACACACACATAAGTACACACTAACACACACGCCTCCACTCTCTAGAGAGTATCAAGTGACTCTCTGTGTCCAGTGTCTTATTAAAGATTAAACACACACACACACACACACACACACACACACACACACACACACACACACACAGACAAACAACGACACACACACACGCACACACACACACACAAACAACGACACACACACACACAAACAAC
>OLKM01001871.1:89957-100003 GCA_900291075.1 Melanogrammus aeglefinus
GATGTGGAGGGAAGAAAGATGGAGGAATTTTATTGTAGCATTTCATTTGTATAGCAGGCTGTACTCAGCCAGTCCTACACAACATTTGTTTACCTGACAGACAGCTGTGAACCCCATCTCCTGATGTCACTTCCTGTCCATCTCGGCCCTGTCTGATAACGAAATTGAAAAGGCCTGGAAGAAGTGTTTCATATCTCAGCGTTGTTGGAGAAACAAACACACACCAACGGGGCCACTAACACACACACACACACACACACACACACACACACACACACACACACACACACACACACACACACACACACACACACACACACACACACACACACACAATCAAACACAAAGGCCACATGCAGACACATGCCATCAAACAGATGACAACAAACAGTAGGGGAGGGGTGGGGGGGGGTTAGGAGGCAAGAGGCAACAGCTGCCCTTTTGGAGACGGAACCACAATAGAGCAGATCCATGTGGGGGAGGGACACCTGCCTATAGACCCTGTGAGAGGAGGAGAGGAGAGGAGACAGCAGAAGAAGACGGAGAGGAGACAGGAGAGGAGGACACATGATGGGAGGAGGGAGGAGCAGAGAGGAGAGGAGACGGAGGAGGAGATGAGGAGGAAGAGGGAGAGGGAAGCAGAGGGAGAGAGAGAGAGGAGGGCGATGAATAGAGAGAGTGGAGAGGAGAAGAAAAAAGAGAGGAGGAGGAGAGGAGGCAGAGGGAAACGATGAGAGGAGGAGTAGCGGCGAGGCGGGGAGGAGGTGTATTTGGGACGGTGTATCCACGTGTCTCCAAGCTGTCAGAGTGGATCTAATGTGTCCTCTCCCCTGACGACCTGCTGTAAACGTTTCCATCAGACCTGCGCTGGATTAGGGTCCACGATCATGCACGCCAACTGATTTAATTACAGATAAACGACTCCCTCCAGCACACGCCCAGATACCAGACAGTGCTCCACGGTGCTGCGAGCACATTATTCTTACGCCGAAGAGTAAGCACTGGCCAAATATGTTCTATCATATCATCAACAATCTCCTCTCTCTCCTCCACACTTTGTCCCATCCACTGCCTCCCTCGTTCGCTCTCTCTCTCTCCCCCCCCCCACTCTCCCTCCCTCCCCCGTCTCTCTCCTCTAAACAAGCGGCTAAACGAGAGTACAGGTCATTTCCACTGACCCGAAAACAAAGTGTGCACAAAAAAAACACCAAAACATCATGCTCAGCATGGAGCCCACACACACGCATGCATGCACGCACACACTGACACTGACACACACACACAGACACACACAAACACACATACACGCACACACAAACACTCACATTATTCCCTTGAAACACGGCCTCCAAACTCGTGGAACTACGTGGGAATCATTGGTTGCCATGGTAGCGGCAGAATGTGGGACACCTGCACTGAGCGTGTGCGAGCAGGTCAGGCGCGTTGCTGAATCCTGATTGGCCGGTCCTGGGGGAGCTGCCACAATGTTGAACAATCAATCAGTCAAACTTTATTTGTGTGCCAGGTTTAGAATGAAGCCCACACACACACACGCACACACACACGCACACGCACACGCACACACACACACACACACACACACACACACACACACACACACACACACACACACACACACACACACACACACCAGGGGAACTCTAGCGAACCCTGGTCAGATATTTAATTACACGTTAACTCACTTTCAAGCCCAGATGAAGGCGTGGACCCCCTCCCCTTCGCTACACTCAGGGGCAATGTTCTAACACACGCAGCTATCAACACACGTCACAACAGGCAGCGAGGAGCTCTTTAGAAGTCACCTGTTAGACTGCCGTCTCGCCAAGCTCACAAAGATCTCCTTTTAATCATGTATTGATCAAAGCATCACACCCAGAGCTCGGCTTACTCGGCTGACTGACACCAACCCCTCTTCCCTCTGTGGGAAGTTTTAATCTTTATTTTGAGAAGACATTTTGAGAAGTTCAACAGCCAAACCAACAGCAATAATCACTTGCTCTTTTCTGTGTCAGGTTCCCCAGATTCGTCGCCATGACAGGCTGTGAAAAGAGCCAATAAGAAGTGGATAGACTCAGGGGACAACCAATCAGCAGCCACCCTCTCCCTGGACGTATTCCAGAGAAAGTCGAAGGCCCTAAAATGTAATTAGAGTTGTTTTGTTTTGTAGTAGATGGAGTCCAGGAAGCCTGGGGACCGAAGCAACACACACCGGTGATGTTGCTTCAACAAATACACATCACTGTTCATGTCGGCGGTTTTAATACAATTAGAGAGTAGGCTTGGAGGTGAACAGGAGGTTCTCTCTCCAACCGCACACTGAAAAACACACACACACACACACACACACACACACACACACACACACACACACACACACACACACACACACACACACACACACACACACACACACACACACACACACACACCCATTCATACATGTACACGGACACACTTACACATACCCACTCACACACACAAACACACACGTCCACTAACCAATGCCCACTCTCAAACACCACACACACACACACACACTGAGACATGCCCACTCACGCAGAAACACACAGACTTTTGTTTAAGTGTGTCTCCGCCTCCTCTTTCATCTCTCCTCCTTCTCCTCCTTCTCCCCCACCCCCCACCCCCACCCCCACCCCCTTTAACATCTGCCAGTGGCCAAGCAGGCTTCAGCACAGGTGCACACAGTGTGCGTGTGTGTGTGTGTGTGTGTGTGTGTGTGTGTGTGTGTGTGTGTGTGTGGTGTGTGTGTGTGTGTGTGTGTGTGTGTGTGCACACTAAGGCTGTGCATGTGTGTGTGTGTGTGCACACTAAAAGACCGGCATAACGTCTATCGGATGGACTTTCTCTAATAATTGACACCGACCGGGGAGAGGGTGTGCTGACAAGGAGGGGAACAGCGTATAGGTCAAAAGAGTCGAAAAAGGAGGGGGGGGGGCCGGTGAGGGGGGTTTAAGAGATTTAATTTTACCGCTCTCGGTGTGTGTGGGAGGAATGATTGACTTATGAGGTCTGGAAGGGAGGGGCCTACTACCACACAGGGATGCGGGGGTGTGTGTGTGTATCTGTGTGTGTGTGTGTGTGTGTGTGTGTGTGTGTGTGTGTGTGTGTGTGTGTGTGTGTGTGTGTGTGTGTGTGTGTGCATCCATGTGTGTGTGTGTGGGTGCTGTGTGTCGTGTGTGTGTGTGTGTGTGTGTGCATCCATGTGTGTGTGAGGGATCCACTGTGAAGGCACGGGTTCCATTCTTCCTTCCCTCTAGTCTCTCTCTCTAGTCTCTCTCTCCAGTCTCTCTCTATTCTCTCTCTATTCCAGGGTTTTTCAACCTTGGGGTCCCTCCCGACCCCATGTGGGGTCGCCTGAAATGTCTAGTAATTGATTTTTTTTTTTTAAATTGATTTAATTATTTTTTTTTTTAAATAAAATATATATCATTATTTTAAATAAAACACTACAAATAATCGTACATAACTGTCTCCTATACTTCGTTTTCTCGAATATAAATCTAGTTCAAATAAAATGCAGCAAATGTCTGAGCTGGTGCATCTTTGAGTGCCGCGATCACGTGACTGCACAGTTACATTACTTGAGTTCCAGCTCAAACCTGTAAAATGTAAACACAAACTTGCAGTCAGAGTGTATAAAACAAAATGGAAAGATCTATTCCCCCGCCTGGCCCTGTCCCTCCAAAGACAGTTCCAAGAGGAACTGTGGCACAGACGCCAAAGAGACAGCGAACATACGATCCAAGTGTCATTCAGTATGGATTTACAAATGTGATGGAATGCTACGAGGAGCAGCCGAAATGTCTGCTGTGTAGTAAGGTCCTGTCTGCCGAGAGTATGAAGCCAAACAAACTCAAAAGACACTTTGAGACGCGACACAAAGAGCATGTCGGCACACCAAGAGCTTTTTTTCGAAAATAAATTTGCCGACCTGAACAAACAGCGAGTGTATTTCAAAAAGGCTGTGACTGCTAGTGAACGGGCCCTGAAAGCATCTCTTGAGGTGAGCTATCTCATTGCTAGGAACATGAATCCACATAGCATTGCTGAGACTTTAATATTGCCAAGCTGCCATTGAAATGGTGGAAACGATGCGCGGGGACGAAGAAACTCAAAAAATAACTAAATTGCGCCCATCGCAGACATACTGCACCAGGTCGTAGCCACAGTGAATTACATCCAGCCACATCCTCTGCGCGCACGTCTGTTTGCAACACTGGGCGCCGACAGGGGCTCTGAATATTAAAACGTAGTATTTCACACAGAGGCACGGTGGTTGTCGAGATGTTACCAGCAGAACATGTGCCTCCTTGCATATGTACCGGACATCTTTGGAAAACAAACGTGTTCAAAAAGTAATTCTAGAAAAAAAAATGTCTCTGGGGTCCCCAGAAATGTACGTTTTTGCGTGTGTGTGTTTATAGATGTAAGTGTATGTGGGTGTGAGTGTTTGTGTGTATATATATATGTATGTAATTGTGTGTGTGTGTGTGTGTGTGTGTGTGTGTGTGTGTGTGTGTGTGTGTGTGTGTGTGTGTGTGTGTGTGTGTGTGTGTGTGTGTGTGTGTGTGTGTGTGTGTGTGTGTGTAAAGATGTGTGTGTGTGTGTGCGTGTAAAGATGTGTGTGTGTGCGTGTGTTTGTATAGATGCCGGTGCTAACACTAAAAGTCACCGATAGCTTCTAGCTGCTACCTCCTCCTGGAGATCTCCGCCCGTTTGCCTCCTCACACTTTCCTCAGATAGTTTAGTGCGCTGTAGTGAAGCCATGTCTGCGTCTGTATTGGATATAAATGACCAACCATTAAGCAACAATACGATGACTTCAATGTTATCGTTTAGAAAACATGACCGCAAGGCGACGCGGCCGTTAGCATGGAGCCCAGCCTAGCATGGAGCCTAGCATGGAGCCTAGCATGGAGCCTAGCTTGGAGCCTAGCTGAACCCAGCGTTTTGAGTCTAAAAATGGCGGGACGTTAAACTCCTCATAAAGAGACGGCAGGCTATATCTAGGCAAGGAGCAGCATCCCCTCCCGTAACCTCTAAACCATCATTTGGAACCACGCACATACATACAAACACACACACACCCGAACCCACGCATACACACACACACACACACACACACACACACACACACACACACACACACACACACACTCACACAAATTGCTGATCTGCCAATCTACAGCCAACTAGTTTTGGCTTTCAACTGACTCCAGATGTGTGTGTGTGTGTGTGTGTGTGTGTGTGTGTGTGTGTGTGTGTGTGTGTGTGTGTGTGTGTGTGTGTGTGTGTGTGTGTGTGTGTGTGTGTGTGTGTGTGTGTGTTTTAAGTACGACCTCCGCCCTTGACTTGGTTTAAGAGACCCTTTAATTCTCCCTCCCTCCCTCCCCCCTCCCCTCTCTCTCCCCCTCTCTCTCGCCCTCTCTCTCGCCCTCTATACATACAGCTCTGTACTTATAGATTCATCCATCAAACCTTCCCCCTGCTCAGCCCTGACTCCTCTACGAGCTCTGGGGGCCGGGAGCGAACCGGGAACGCAGCGGAACTGTACTGCTGACCGGGAGGGGGTCAGGGGTCCGGACTGACCCCTGACCCAGCTGACAGTACAGCCCCCGTTACCGCGGGGACGCTAATTGCAACACCCTCTGACGGTCATGGCGGCTAGTTGCCGTAGAGACAAAAGCGGCCATGTTCTTATCAAACCGCCGTACGCAGAACCGCCGGAGAACCGCCGGAGAACCGCCGGAGAACCGCCGGAGAACCGCCGGAGAACCGCCGGAGAACGGGGACGACTGTTGCTCAGTTTGTAACATTTAGTAACGTTACCACGTCTGACTGCCGTAGTAGTGACTACTGTGCACGTTACTACATGTAACGCAGTCTTTCACACACAGGGGTCAGCCCTGTTCAGCCAACGAGAGAGAGAGAGAGAGACAGAGACAGAGAGAGAGAGAGAGAGAGAGAGACAGAGACAGAGAGAGAGAGAGAGAGAGAGAGAGAGAGAGAGAGAGAGAGAGAGAGAGAGAGACAGAGACAGAGAGAGAGAGAGAGACAGAGACAGAGAGAGAGAGAGAGAGAGAGACAAGAGAGAGACAGAGAGAGAGAGAGAGAGAGAGAGAGACAGAGAGAGAGAGAGAGAGAGACAGAGAGAGAGAGAGAGAGAGAGAGAGAGAGAGAGACAGAAGAGAGAGAGAGAGAGAGAGAGAGAGATAGAGACAGAGAGAGAGAAGAGACAGAGACGAGAGAGAGAGAGAGAGACAGAGAGAGACAGAGAGGAGACAGAGACAGAGAGAGAGAGAGAGAGAAGAGAGAGAGAGAGAGGAGAGAGAGAGAGAGAGAGAGAGAGAGAGAGAGAGAGAGAGAACAGAGAGAGAGAGAGAGAGAGAGAGAGAGAGAGAGAGAGAGAGAGAGAGAGAGAGAGAGAGAGAGAGAGAGAGAGAGAGAGAGAGAGAGAGAGAGAGAGAGAGAGAGAGAGAGAGAGAGAGAGAGAGAGAGAGAGAGAGAGAGAGAGAGAGAGAGAGAGAGAGACAGAGAGAGAGACAGAGAGAGAGAGAGAGACAGAGAGAGACAGAGAGAGACAGAGAGGACAACAGTCCCCCTGGTTGGACCCTGTAGAGTCTGAAGGGCCTTCCCACCCCGCCCCAGACCCAAATGACAGAGCAGCGCTCGGTGCCGGGGCCCCGCTGCCGAGGGACATTATGGTCTGCTGGCAGCAGGCCGCGCTGGGCCAGCTAATGACCAGCTGCCTCTGAACGATTCATATCACACCCCGACCACATCTGACTCGGAAAGAACTCCGCTAAACGCACGTTGTTCCAGTGCTGCTGCGGACGGCGCTTTTTCCAGACGGGCTGTTGAAACGTTCAGTCTCTCTCTCTCTCTCTCTCTCTCTCTCTCTCTCTCTCTCTCTCTCTCTCTCTCTCTCTCTCTCTCTCTCTCTCTCTCTCTCTCTCTCTCTCTCTCTCTCTCTCTCTCTCTCTCTCTCTCTCTCTCTCTCTCTCTCTCTCTCTCTCTCTCTCTCTCTCTCTCTCTCTCTCTCTCTCTCTCTCTGTCAGTGGAGAGACAGAGAGAGGGATGGTTGGAGCTCTCCTCTCTAATCTACCCTGAAACTAAATCAATACAACTTTACTCTTAAATATGTTTCCCACCTTCTACTGACTACTCTGATTGGCTCACATGCTGTTACTGAGTTAACAGTAGCAGTAAAGCTTACTGCAGAAGAAGTGGTAGCATCAGAGTTACCAGTAGAGCTAGCACCAGCAGTAGGGTCACTAGTAGCGCTAACCGTAGCAGTAGAATGAACAGTAGAGCTAACAGTAGCATCAGAGTTACCAGTAGAGCTAACACCAGCAGTAGGGTCACTAATAGCGCTAACCGTAGCAGTAGAATGAACATTAGAGCTAACAGTAGCACTAGAGTTACCAGTAGAGCTAACAGCAGCAGTAGGGTCACTAGTAGCGCTAACCGTAGCAGTAGAATGAACAGTAGAGCTAACAGTAGCACTAGAGTTACCAGTAGAGCTAACAGAAGCAGTAGGGTCACTAGTAGCGCTAACCGCAGCAGTAGAATGAACAGTAGAGCTAACAGTAGCACTAGAGTTACCAGTAGAGCTAACAGCAGCAGTAGGGTCACTAGTAGCGCTAACCGTAGCAGTAGAATGAACAGTAGAGCTAACAGTAGCACTAGAGTTACCAGTAGAGCTAACAGCAGCAGCAGCAGCAGGAGCAGAGGTAGCAGTAGCAGAAGACTACGCCTCAACAACATCATCGATCACATGTCAAAGGGGTACCGGTTAAACTGGGACCTCAGCACTAGAAGTATGTAGAGGCAGGTTCACGTTTCATTTCCTGTGGGACCCTCTGGGACCCTACCGGAGATTCATGGCCTCTACATCTCGCTCCCCGACACGCTGCAGGAAAACAACCGACCAGAATGCATCAGGCTCAGATTACCATGACAAACCAGGCAGGTACAGATCAGAGTCCTCATAAACTGCTTTAACACCCCCCCTCACCTCTGGTACTGCCTCCTGTAAAAGGTGACCCTCTCCGGACACTGGATGTGTGAAGCTTGCTTTTACTGTAGGAGTTACGGCCCTTAGGGGATCCTCCCATTGGGCTGTACGCTAACATAACTAGGACTCTGCCCCGCAGGTTCATCCCCTGAACCAAGGGCGGAGCACACAGGGTCTGTGACTCCATTGGTATGTTTTGGCGGGTAACACATCGGAGGTCCGACGTCTCTGCGGACACTGAGCTGACGTAGCAGAGAGAGAGAAAGGGAGCGAGAGAGAGAGAGAGAGAGAAAGAGGGGGGGGGGGGGGGAGAGAGAGAGAGAGAGAGAGCGAGAGCGAGAGCGAGAGAGAGAGAGGATTATTCGTGGGTTTAAAGCTGACCATCTCTTCATATGGGGAAGGTCAGAATATTGCTGACACACACATGCTTTCAACACCTCTTTCAAGGTATCTTCTGTTCTCAGTGTGAGTATGTATCGAACGCCCTTCTGCACCAAAGTGTGTGTGTGTGTGTCTGTCTCTCTGTGTGTGTGTGTGTGTGTGTGTGTGTGTGTGTGTGTGTGTGTGTGTGTGTGTGTGTGTGTGTGTCCACGCGCGTCACCTGGGGTTTCTGGTCTATTCAATCTGCTGCTCCCTCGCCATCCCAGCATTCCGTTTCCCACGGCAACAGACCGGCGACCCGTGGGACCCTGGAGTCAGAGACCCCCGGAGAGAACTCAGAACTCAGAGGGGGTCGTTGGGCGGCCATCTTAGTTCCTGTCAGAAGGTCAACAGTCCTGCGTCCCTTGAGATTCACACACACTCTTTTATTCATTCATAATAAATAATTTCCCTTTTTGTGGGTGGAGGGGTCCTTTATGAGGTAAAATATGAATTCGTCCACAGATTTCATCTATTTTTAGTGAACACGTTATCATAGCCTACATTGAGAGGATTCAGAACATGAAGGTGGCTAGATAGAAGGTGATGGACAGGAGGCCAGGGACAATCTGACCAATAGGGTAGGGTAAGAAGGGCGGGACTCGGAATACTGTTGGGGTCCCAGAAGGTTAGCCCTCTCTGACTCAAGGGGCCCAAGGAGTGTACCTCTGTGTACCACTACGTCGGCGACCCAGGCCTGGACACTCTCTGCCCGGCGCCAAACGCTACGGACCTGAATTCCCATGACCATGTTCGTCTTTGTAGAATAGATTTCGTTGTATTTGTAATTCATGCTGCATTGCCTGATATTTATTTTCTACACAGGAGTTTTGTTTTGTACCTGTGAGACATGCTGTATTTGTTTTTGAAGTCTTAGAAAAGAAACGTGTTTTTTTTCGGCACATTTTGTGTTTGTCAAACAAAATGTATTTGTCTGTAAATGGGGTTTGAAAAAACCAACCATGTTTGTGAATCACAGGGCATTATGTTTGTTTTTCTGGCTAGAAATGAGGCCTAAAGGAGCAGAGAAGCACATTGATCTAAAAGCTAAAGTTTACAACGTGTGCAATGGCGCCCGTAGGCGGGCTGTTAGAACCAATCCTTCTCTGATCTGAACTAAAAGAGCTTTCCCATCAGGAGGGACCGTAGTCCAGAGGATTTAATCTTTTTCTGTTCCCCTCACAGCTTCAAATGACAAAAACGGTTATTGAGTTATTTATATTTAATGGTATTCATTTAGCATTACAATAAAACACAACATGTGTTGTCCGGAAGTTAAACAAACAAGCGTCCGCAGTTTATTCAATTGTCATGAAAACAAACTCACAACAAAAGAGCCCTTCATTCAGGGAATTATGTTTCAGAGAGATAGCAAATAACGCGCCGAGCTACTGAACCAAGCTGCCATTTAGAGCTCTATTTAGAGAGGGGGGGGGGGGGGAGAGAGAGTAGGGGGAGAGAGAGAGAGAGAGAGAGAGAGAGAGAGAGAGAGAGAGAGAGAGAGAGAGAGAGAGAGAGAGAGAGAGAGAGAGAGAGAGATTAAATGCTACATTAGAGCAGAATGGCT